>BMAO01007627.1:0-58610 GCA_019973975.1 Trichonephila clavata | reverse complement strand
TTTTTAAATATTTTGATTTTTTTTTGCGTTAGTTGTTTTCGACTAACACCTTTGGTTTGCCAACCCGCATGTTTGCCGTGTGCGGCGTCCCGTAAGGAGGAAAATAATGTTCTGGGGATACTTTTGCGTTCCCCTTGGCCCACGCTTCGCTGTCGACGGGTGGCAGGAGTGAGCCCGCTCCTGTCAATCTGGCTGGTGATAAGTCTTCGAAGACATTGCTATAGGGTTTAGTGCTGCAGATAAGAGATGTCGGGTTTACCCGTTGGATCCTCGCCCTGATGATGTAGCACTATACTCTGGGTGTACTCCAGGTAAGCGCTGTGCCTGGTTTTTACCAGATGACCGGCACACTGCCTCCCTTGTTGGACTCCGAGGTGGGTGGAGGCACGCCAGGACGAAGTTGTGTTTGCGTTTATGGATCCACGATTGTAGAGCCCATGTAAACGTTTTGTTTTACCCAACCTTACTATAGATGAAATTGCTGTACATGCCAAACACTTATTAATATCTTTGCCGAATAATAGTACGTTAGTAAAATCGCCATTTGGAATTGGTGGTGAACCGAAATCTGTGAAAAGATTGCGATCTGGTTGTGATGGATCTATACGCGTCCTTCTAATAACCCTCTTGGGATATCTTTGAGCTAAGAATGACAACAATCCTTTTTAAAGAAGAAACCGTAATATGCAAATTAGTTCAATTATATATAGTTTAGGTTTGCTTGCTAGAAATATAGATAGAGGAGAATAGATCATTAGACGAAGTTGCCTGGAGATTGAAATATTAAGAAGTTGAAGATATCGCCGATCAGGTATTAGTTATATTGATAGTGTGTTTTGGGCTTTAAATTATTAAAGAGATTTAAGTGACGATTGGTCACATAGCTACTGTGTAAATTAAACATTACAATAAGGGGTTGATCCATAAAAGTTGGATTAATTGATTAGAGAAGTCTCCGAATTCGCGCCTCTCGTAGCAAAATCCCCCCCCCCGTCTCTTTTCTGGGAACATCTCATCTTATCTGATTAATTGAATTACGTTTGTGGTAATTAGTGTGCTGAATAAATAGTTAAGAAGTATTATGTTCTCCCACACTTTTAGCCGGATCCGAGAGTAGGTACAGGGTGTTACACGGTGACCTACATATTGAATCTATATCTGCCCTACAAACGTAGTCTTTTCTGCTTGCAAAAACATTTCTCGATTCTCCTATGATAATTAGTCCTCGCGAAATACCTGAATCTGACCTGTTGACCATCCGTGATGCAGAAATCCTTGGAGGATTTTCAGATCAGGGTGTTATTCAGGACAGAAGAATTACAATAAAAAACGAAGCAACAATAACTCCTACTAAACACTTAATTCTGACTTTTAATAGCCCGAAACTTCCAACTAATATAAAAGCAGGTTATTTAAATTGTAAAATCCGTCCATACATACCGAATCCTCTGCGCTGTTTTAAATATCAAAGGTTCAGACATTCACAAACAGCCTGTCGCGGAAATTTAACATGCTCCAGATTGACTTCTGTTGGACATTCTTCCACGGATAAAATGTGTTATTTGTTCACTACCCCATCCATCTGATATGAAACTGTGCACTAAATGGAAAATTGAGAAACATACAGGAGAGATCAAAACTAATAAAAATGTCCCTTACTTAGAAGCCCAAAAACTAATAGTCCCACAGGTATCTTAAACTTATGCCCAGGCTGTCAAATCCTTAACAGTTAGCAATTCCATACAAACGGGTGAAAATATTACAAAAGTATCTGCCCATCTTTAAAATTACTCCAACCAACTTCAACCCAAGCCAACTTCTTGCCATCCGCCTCTTCAATGGCAGCTACAGAGTCAGAACCTCACCCACCTACTTTTATGTCTAAGCTTAAAAGCTTTTGATTGCAAAATCCAACCGCCCTGTTCGGTTGAAGTGGTGCAAGGTACTTCGAAATTCAACCGCAGATGACTGAAAACAGGTTCTCTCGAGTGAAGAATCAAGATTCAATCTCCACTAGTCGGATGGAAGTGTCTGGGTTTGGCGTATGCCTGGAGAACCCATTTTACAGAATATATTGTGCCTACAGTAACATCACTTGGCATGTCGCGAGGTTCCCTATGGATTGGTATGATAACAATGGGGTTAACCGACTGGAATGGCCTGCTCAGAGTCTAGACTTGATTCCTGTAGAAGACCTCTTGAACAAGCTGGATCGCCGACATAGAAAATTTCTGGAACGAGTGGAAAAACCGAATAAAGGAGTGCAGAAACAACCCGAAATCGCTGAAAGAACTTGCATGTCTTCTCGAAGCTGAGAAGAAGGAAATACCACACACAGTGTGCATCATCTATACACTTGTAGAAAACATATCCCGGAGATTTAAGACAGTAATTACCTCAGGTGGAGACTCAACCAACTATTGAATATGAATAAATTTTGTTTTATCTTTTTTATCACTGATGTCCAATTACTTATTGGTTATTAATATAGCATATGTTCATACGTAGAACTTTATAATGAAAGTATGATTCATGAAAAACTGCCTTGCATTAATAAATTGTAGTCTAAAATGTTCACGTTATAAAATGAACCATCTTGTACTCAAATGTTCTAAATTTAAAGAAATTTTTGTGAAAAAAAGAGAAAACAATTTGTTCTTAAACAAACACTATGAATAGTTTCTCTGATGAACATATTGAGTAACATTGTAATTCTAGTTTCACATGTCGTTTTTACAAGGAAAATTCATTCATTATTACACGGCAATAAGTTATAATTTTTAAACATGTCAACAAATAAGTTTAAGCTGAAGGTCAAGGGCAGACAGGAAATAATATTTCATGATCTAATCAAAACAGAGAACAGCTTCCTTGAATTCTATACAAATGTATTTTTCTGTATTGTCTACTATATAAGCGTAAATATTAAAAATATCTTAGGTGAGAACTGTCAAGTTAAAAATGACCGACAACGTTAATGAATCAACATTTATCTCTCGGAAATGCTTAAAACTGCTATATACAATGTTTATAAGATTCTAAAATCGGGATGACCAAGGAATGTACCGAAATAGATTTAATATCATTGCATGATCCCAAGGTCAAACAACAAAGAATGTTTTAACATTTTTAAGCTAATGTTCTTTTGAACTCACCATGATGGCCTCTGCCAGCACCAGGAGGTCAGCGGGCAACTGTTTGAAAGTGGGCTCAGTATACAAAAGATGAATCACCTTCTGTGTGAGTGGACCCACGGGCACGATGTGCTGAAGAAACACCCCTCTTCCGAACCAAGTCTTCATATGTAGATGGACAGTCGCGGGGCCGATCTGGAAAACAATCCCCATTAGATACTCATTTTCTAAATCGTGACAATATTTTTTGTTTAAAATGACTCATCCAGAAGGTTTCTTTATGATATTAAGAAAGTAAAAAGATTGAACACATTCTTGAAATTTTAAGTATAAACTCTCTCATCAATGTATATTTAAATATTTTATCATTCTTAGTATATTTATCGATTTCGAAGTTGTTTAATTTAAA
The DNA here is from genome assembly GCA_019973975.1 of Trichonephila clavata. NCBI lineage: Eukaryota > Metazoa > Arthropoda > Arachnida > Araneae > Nephilidae > Trichonephila > Trichonephila clavata. Next base: position 55,067 of record BMAO01007627.1, on the reverse strand, counting down.
ACAATTCAGCCTAGGAGCATTGTCTTGAAAGTATATATTGAGTATATTCTACTGGTATTCCAGAAATATTCCTAGACTTTCTCACTTTTATCTCGGGATGACAATAGCTATGCTGATGCAAGAGTTCGGCAAACTTTCAAGAGAGAAGAGCCAAGTTGTAAAAAAAAAAACAAGGTAAGTAAGGTATCAAAGAGCCATATACGCGTGCGCAGGTGGGCAAGTTGAGCCGCTAGTAAGATTCACGGTCAAGACTGTAGCACTAAAAAATAATATTTTTAGTCGATATAATTATTTATTTATTTATTTTTGTTGATAATTCATATAGCTAGAGAAAGAAATCCGAAAAGCCGCAACCGTCAACACAAAGGGCCGTGGTCTGCCGACCCCAGCCCTAGATTACATATATTTTTTATCCTAATCACTTAAACCTCATTTAAACTAACTATAGTTGGCTTTCAACATACTACCTACATACACTTTTACATATTATGAATCATAAATCAAGCAGTAATAATTTTGATAAAAGGAATGCTTTTAATTTTAATATTAAGTTCTTTTTTGAACAATAATATCCATATACAATAGAACGTCGTTTATCCGAATCAATTGGGACCGGACACCCTTTCTATTTCATTCGCATTTTTAAAATATTTTAACAAACGTGTGGCGCAGTCTAGTCAAAATTGGCTCTTGCGCCATTAAACCCTACAATCACTCACTCACTCCGGACACCCTTTCGGATACGTGATTGTTTGGATAACCGAATGCGATCCATGCAGTATATGAGACCGGACACTATACGAATATTGAAAATCATCACGTGCGGGAAAAGTGCTTGAAGAAAAAGCAAACTAGGTGCACAATGTCGTAATTTTCTCATTCTCTTGAGCAGCAATAGTTGTGAAGGACAGCACTCTGATTGTAGTTCGTATCACTCCATAGCTGTCTCTAACGCAGAAACGCATTAGCATTGGATGGACCATTGCTACTTTCGTTGTTGCTCTTGTCCTCGTCTTCATCCGTTTCATCGTCGACAGGATCGGATTCTTCTTGCGCGGAAGTCACAATCTCGTCATCATTTAGCATTTGAAATCCACAGTCTTCTGCATTGCATGCCATCCAGGTTTCTGCATCAACAAAAGAGCACGTATATAAACCCTCACTTGGAAACAAACTGGCCTAATATTTCCACGCAGATGTTTACCAAATCACACAACTGAAATTCCCCAAATATCCCTCACCTTGGGTTTTCCCGTCACTTTTGGCCTCACGCGAAACAACTGATCGTAAACGTATCCGGACTTTGGTTCGGATATTTGACGCTCCAGATAATAAACGTTCGGATAAACGACCGTTCTACTCTATATCTATTTATAAAAATATTATCTTTAATTATTTACAACGCAACATTTTTTTAGGTAATAAAAATAGTAATAAATTTATAATAATTTTGGGTTCATAAGTTAATATTTCGCCAATATGACTATTCTGTTAATTTTCTCATATTTCTGATTGGTTCTTGCGCTGAAAAAACCTATATTCACTCACTTACATTTTCGAATGATATTGGTTTATATTTTTCTTCAGTTACATCTTTAAATACGTTTGTTTTTATAATTTCTCAAATCTAACATAAATGACATACTCAGTGCGCTTAGTAAGTATTTTTAAATTTTAGTTTCTACACATTCTCTTTCAAAAAAATTTTATGCCCTTTACAAATTGAAGTACAATATACTATCTTTTTTTAAAGTTGTTTTTGTTAAGAATTTGACACTTGAATGCTATCCTGCAGTCGCCCTTCTTGTTGATTGCTTACAGATAGGTTGGTATACTGTTTTTTATTTATTTGTTGGATTATTAATAATTACATTTTTCAGATTCATTTTAGCTTTTTTCCCCTTGCATACTTCTAGGTAAGTAAATTACTATATTAAATTATAGGATCATGGAGTTTTATTTGCTGAAAAATGAATTTTAATTCCTACAAAATAATTTCAAACTATTTTTTCTTTTCATTTCAGCCGGTTAATATAAGCAAATGAAAGGGAGAGCTGGCACCTTGAAGCAATGCTTAACCCTGCATTCTTAGTACTAAGCCTAAAATTTTGCTACTGTGTTTTTTTGTAGCTATTCTACTTTAACCTATGCTTCCTTGATATATTCTTACATATTTTAAGTATTAGTTAAATTTATAACAATTTAGTATATTATTCTTTTTATTAATGTTATACTAAATTATTTTAAGTATAACTTAAATTCAGAGTAGAATAAAATAACCGTTTAGTAAACTTTTAGCCATAGAGTTTAAGACTGAAGAGTCAAACAAGGTTCTAAGATCCCCTTCACTTGCCCGATTTGCTGGTCTAAATTAAAATTTTGAAGAGAAAATACATTAAAAAATAATGTAAAAAAATTTAGAACGAAAATTTATCTGTAAAAATATTTTATATCACCATAAAATAAGAGTGTGAAAAGTAATATACTGTTTTACTATGAAAACCAAACACAATGAATATCACAGAACTGTCTTTCCAAAAATACCTGTTCTTAAAATATATTCCTTAATGAAATGAATAACATATTATATATAGAAAATATGAAAACAATACATAAAATTTAATGTAGTAAATTGACAAATGTGCCTTATACAGCGTTTCTCAAACTGGGGGCGTTACAACTCTACGTGGTGGGGGAGGGCACGAACTCGTCGAAAGCAAAAGATTTAAGTTACAAATCTACTAAAAGGAAGCAAATCTCAAAATACATTCCGCCATAATAAAAAATAAACTACACATTTACATTGATATAAAATACTTAAAGGTATCAGTACTGCTCAATGGATGTGATAATTAAGTTATCAATGCTATGCCAAGAACAATTTTACTAATTACTAGTGACTTCTATTGGCTTGTCATTTATAAAATTATAATTAATGCTAATCTTGAATATATTTGTACGATTTATTATTACCCCTCAGGGGCTCACATTCTTTAGGTGAGTACGGGTGTCACGACCCCGGGGTACCCTAGTGATCCTTCTCTATTTTCGACCCTTCGTCTTGTCATTCCATTCGACCTTTTTTTTCCCGTCTAGACCACAGATTAAAAAAAAATTTTCAATACACATGATTTGAATCTTAAATTTATTTTTTGTGATTGTATTATATTCTTAATATATATTGTTATTAACACAGTTTAGTTTTTATTTTGAGATGCGTTAATTTGGTTCCTTTTTTATTTTATTTTCGATATCAGTGTTGTGTTTTACTAACACCATTGTTTGTCAACCCGCATGTTTGCCGTGTGCGGCGTCCCGTAAGGAGGAAAATGGTGTCCTGGGGATACCTTTTGCGTACCCTTTGGCCCACGCTTCGCTGTAGACGGGTGGCAGGAGTGAGCCCGCTCCTGTCAATCGGCTGGTGAAAAGTTTCTCTAGTGTCCCCGGAAAGACATTGCTGTAGGGTTAATGCTGCAGATAAGGGGTGGGACGGGTTTACCCGTTGGATCCTCGCCCTGATGCTGTAGCACTATATTCTGGGTGTACTCCATGTAAGCGCCGTGCCTGGTTTTTGCCAGATGACCGGCACACTCCCTCCCTTGTTGGACTCCGTGGTGGGTGGAGCCACACCGGAATGAATACCATCTCTCTCTTCATGGATCCTGAAATTTTGTGCCCGGGGAAAGGCCTCGTTTTACCCACACCACTTACCACACGTTTTTTTATACTTTCATTGCCAAACAACGAAATGTCCCGTAAATCTCCTTTTACTATCTTCAAAGCTCTCCAAGGAATTGGTGAACCGAAATCAGTAAAAAAAATGAGATTGCGTGATTTGCTAGTCGAAACTAAGTCTGCTCTTCAATCAAAATGTTATTTAGCTGCTAAAACCTTTCTTGACTGTCCTCTTCTTGTTAGTCCACATAAATCTCTGAACTCCATTCGAGGTGTCATTTCAGAACGTGACCTGTTGACCACCCCTGAAGCAGAAATCCTTGAAAGATTTTTTAATCAGGGTGTTATCCAGGTCAGGAGAATCACAATTAAAAAAGATACTGCAATAATTCCTACAAAACATATTATTTTAACATTCAATAGTCCAAAACTGCCATCTACAATAAAAGCAGGTTACTTGAACTGTAAAATCCATCCTTATATACCAAATCCTCTGCGCTGTTTTAAGTGCCAGAGATTTGGTCACTCTCAAACATCCTGCCGCGGTCAACTGACGTGCTCTAGATGTGCATCCGTTGGGCATTCTTCCACGGATTGCACTCTAGAGCCAAAATGTGTTAATTGTTCACTCGCCCATCCATCAGATTCCAAACTATGTTGCAAGTGGAAAATAGAGAAACAAATACAAGAAATTAAAACTAATAGAAATATCTCCTATTTAGAAGCACGCAAATCCATAGTACCACAGATATCTCAAACATACGCCCAGGCTGTCAAATCCTCAACTGCAACCACAACAACCCAAACTGATGAAACAATTACAAAAATAGTTTGCCCACCTTTAAAATTATTGCAACCTTTAATATCCGTTCCTAAACCAACAGTGTGTCCCAGAATTCCTCCAGTTACCAAATCCTCAAACTCAACTCAGGCACACCTCCTGCCATCTACATCTTCTCTTGCAGCTACAATATCATCAGAATCTCAACCCCCTATTTCTTCAATAGATAATGCTCCCGCCACATCTAATAGTCTGTCTACCTCTGTTAAATCTGCCTTATCCAAGAAAACACTTCCTTCATCAACAGCATCAATGTTTACACCTTTACCAGCTGAAACAAGTCCTGTTCTAGAAACTACTAACACTACATCAAATACTATACCTTCTACATCCCAGTCTACTCATAAAAAAAGGCGTCCTCGCAAGAGTATATCAAACGCTACAACATCAAGCAAACCAAAAATAGAGATAAAAATGACACCCCATAAACCGAGAAAAAGTTCACCTATTCAAGACACCTCAGATGAGGACATGATTATGTATGATGTAGAAGAAGAGTTGGAAACACCGAAAAAGGATACAATAAAGACTCTACCGGCATATCACTTTGAACCATATTCTCACATTATTACACCTACTCAATATAAAACTGACAAAAAGTAATTGTTCTCTCTTTTACAATTTACATTACCAGCAAATGGCTGAATTTTTTTTAAATATAGATTTTTACTTTTGAATGTTTCCGCTTTAACCTTTCTTGACTTTGTGGCAGGGTTCGTCCCCCCACCAAAATGAATGTTCCTTTATTTTTTTAATTGAATTTTAATATTTTAATTTATTTTGTGCTATTGAAACAGTGTTCTTGTCGGCATTTTTAGATATTTTAAAACGTTTTGAATATTTTAACGAATATTTGGCGCAGTATAGCCGGCCTCGGCTCTTGTGCCAATAAACTCTACAATCACTCACTCATGATTTATTATTAAAATCGTATTGTAGCTTTAGCGCATCAAAGTACATTATTATTACATTAAATATATTGTTATTGTGCGGGGGAGGGGGTGATGAAAATTATGTTTGTTAACTGGGTCGTAAATTTTGAAAGTTTGAAAAGCACTGGGCTAAAATATCGAAGCAAGTTAACTATCTGTGGTATCCTTGATTAAGTAAAGTAAGTAATATAAAGTATGATGTGTAAATTGTGATTCAAACTAATATTAAATGTATTATTTAATGGATATTAATTAAAGGGTTTGAAGTGTATTTATTCTCACCGTTTACGTGGCCTCGGGATGAGTCCCGTATCGTTACATTAGATTCCGTCTCCATAAAACAGGTCTATCAATTAAAAATGTGTTAAGTAGAAAAGTTCGAATTTAAAAAAATTAATGTACCATGTTTTTATAAAGTATAAAGGACTAAAAAGTATAAAATTCCTCCTTTTCGTTTTTTTCTTTCTTTTTTCACATTTTCATGCATTGTCATCCACTTCTGAACTATGGTCCAAATTTCAAGTCTCTAACTCCTCGGAAAGTCACACAGTTTAAAATCAATTACAAAATTCCATCCGGACAGACATTCAAGAAAGCGAGTTAATAAACACATGGTAATATTAAGTGTCAATCGTATTATCCCCTTTTAAACGTATTGCTATTATGTTAATTCGTATCATCACTTCTAAACATATTGCTTTATAATAAATGTAAGAATATACTTCCATTTAATAATTCAGCAAGTTTTGTTTTTACTTTCAGAGTTCAAGGCTCGGCTGAAATGGAGAATCAGCTGTTTTGGTAAAATGAATCTTTAAAAACAGAATGTGTTTGAGTGTAGCAGTTAGAACATAAATTATCTTTTTTTCACATGCACGAGTTTTTTTTTTATTTCTATTTTCAGAAAAACTAGACAATTGTTTATATTATGGTAAGAATTGGTGACACACCCACTGTCCCCTTTCTCACATAAAGAACACGTTTTTTGTTTATTTTAATGCTATTAACAACAAGCGTGTTTTCAATTTTAGGGTTATACCTTAGTCTTTTAATCGCCAAATCTGGAATTAGTTGCCAAATTTGAAAAATGTGTACGCAATTAGTCGCCAAATCTAGAAATCCTTATTCCTGAGGATCCTAATCAGGACAATGGAACAAAATTATGAAATTATTGTATTGTCATCGGTCCTTGACAAGTGTGCAAAATTTCGAATTAATCTGACCTTTTAAAGTGGGTAAAAATCGAGTTCCAAGATTCCGTTACATGCAAGTGAAACTTATAAAAGCGTGTTAAAAATTGTGGCTAAAGCAGGTTCAAATTTTATTTCCAACATGACTTCAGTCTTAATTTTTTTTTTCATTTGCATTTCGAATATAAAATTCATATATAAATTTCTTTAAAAACTAAATAAATTAAAGTGTTATAATTCTTTTAAAAAATTTTATTAACATTAATTAACAAAATTTTCCGAAGGAACCTTTATTTTTTATCATTAATGCTTATTCATTAAATACGTAAATCTTTAAAATAATAACTATGTATAGAGTAAAAATTTTTGTTTTTTAAATCATTATTGAGGTCCTTACATTTAACTGAGTAAAAATTTGAAAGTCCAAATACATGGAAAGGTAGACTAGGAAAAGCGTATCCTTTTCGTTTTCTTTTTGCCAGAGATCAGCATACTCTCCACGGGCGAGAGAAATGCAACTTTTTTAAAGGTTCATGGCGGCCCACCTCATCTTTGAAACTATAACATAAAAGTGTTCGATGTTTTTGAAGGGGAAAAAAAAAGGGTTTTTAAGACCGTTTTTTTTATTTTGCGCATTCGAAAACTCAAATGAAAAAGTGAATATCCTTTGCATACTTGTCTGGAGAAATAAACCCACCTTCTAAAAAATATTCATACATTGGACGATAGAATTACATATAAATATTTTTACTTTTCTATAAATTTAATCTAAATTAACTCCGAAACAACAGTACGATAAATTATTTCTTAAATTTCGTTTAAAACTATTTATCTGCGTTTATATTTAAGAGTAAAATAATAGAAGAATTTCCAAAATACCATTCCTTTTTTGGTTTTTATTGCAGTTTTTGCAGTCAGTCATGATCTGATTCCTAGCTCTTCATTCGAACGTTAGCTAATAATAATTCTACACACCAAAAGATGCAAAAAAGTTCTAGAGGCTCTCTTTCTCTTCCACAAACTTTAACTCATAATGTTATCGCAGCAATTTTAATTTACATTTGCATCAATATCAAATTAAGTGTATGATATATTTAATTTTAAATTCAATTAATTTAATGAGAAGGTAGGAGATCTCCAAGTCACAAAAGTACTAAATTATACCCATCTGATTTTTCATAAACAATAATTAAACATAATTTTAAATCTTCAACAATAAAAAGGTATAAATAAAACAAAGGAATTATATAGCTCGAGATTTTAAATTTTTATCTTGCTAGATTTAAAAGTGTGTATATAATGCATGTAATTTTTTTAATAAAAAGGTGTTTTTTTTTTTTGTTTTATAAATTAAATTTTTTTCGTAAATAGCATTCAGGCTAATGCAGTTTGAAATGCTATTAAGATTTTTAAATTAAAAGAAAAAGGATGCAGTTTTTATAAAGATGTGAAAAGAAGACATATATTTTCTTTGCTATTACAGTTTCAAAAATTCAAAAAAAAATTATAATTATCTTTAAATACAGTATAGATTTAAAAACTACCCAATTAATTTTAATAATAGTTATTCTGTAAAAAGAAATTCTATACTGTATAGATTGAATTCTTATGTGTAGATTTTTGGTTTGTAATAATTATGGAATATATAAAAAATTTATATATTTTCAAGATTATCTACTTTTAAATATCTACATACTATATTCATAGATGGCGCTATCGTAGTTCCTAAAAATAATATATTCCGATAATTTTATAACCTTAAGTATTATATTATAGATTATTCTAAAAATATTCAAAACGTTACTTCTATAAATATAGTTTTTAAATTAATGTACTTAGTTTTAATTATTTTAATAAAAATAATTTCATACTTATTGTTGTGCTAGAATTTGACCTGTATTATTATAGATTTAAATCTGCGCAGAACATGTTTATTGTCCATTAATTCATCACGGTCTAAGTATTTTCAAATGCTTCTTCAGTAAAGTATCCTTTTGATTTATAATGCTTGATTTATGAGCTTCTATTCAATTTCAATAGGATTTTGCTCAGTATTATCAACAGAAAGGGGGAAGGTTGGCCAATCTTAAAACTGGTTAAACCCCACTTTTATGTAATTTTAGAACCTGTCTGAGTCAAGATTGCTTACAATACTGCAGTCGGCCATCTTTTTAAGTTTCCAAAAATCTATATCTCTCGCTATATATATACAGTCGACTCTCGATAATTCGAAGTGGAAGGGACCAAAGAAAAACTTTGATTTATCGAGAGTTTGAATTATCAAAAGGGTAAGAAAAACCTCCTGAATTTTTTTTCTAATACAATTAAATTTTAAACTGTAATAAAACAACAATTGTACATATGTATACAATTACTTTAAAATATTTTTAAAAGGTATGTATTATACAGTATAAACGTTACACTGAATTTAAAAGTCATGTATTAAAAAAATACATTTATGTAGTAATTCTCTTTCACGCCCACCAAATCTCTTCCATTCCTCATTGGAAATAAAATCGTTTCGCACCCGGTTCCCTCGGACACTGTCCCCAACACCATTGGCTCTTGAGGCAGGTCCAGTATGGCCCATGCCCCATTTGGTGCCACACGCTATATGTCACACACATGAGCCATAAGTAGTTATGTCAGCGAGACGCAAAAAACACAATCCTACGCATCTCTTCACACTAGTGAACCATCCTTTCTGCACACATGAGTAGTAAAGATATGGAAGGCTGAAAATAGGTACGGCCAGAACTGTCCACAAGAAGAAGGAAAGAAATAAAAGTGTCTTTTCATCTGAGGAACCGGGAAACACAAAAAAGGGGTAGCAGACAGATGGTCATCAAAGGGGCTACGTTTCAGGGGATACACAGACAGACAATACAAAACATGTAAGCTCCAACCTGTTTACTATAGTACTCTGGATAGTAAGTGTTCGAATTGTCGAGAGTTTTAAAAGATAACTTCGAATTATTGCGTGTAGTAGTCTGGCCAGCCTTAGATTTTACTTCGAAATATTAAGTATACCAAAACGTATTGTTTTTGTTCGAAATATCAAGTCTTTCTAAGGGCTGAGCATATATTTCAAATTAGCGCGAGGTTCGTATTATCGAAAGTTCGAATTAGCGAGAGTTGACTGTATATATAAATGGATATTTGTATGTATCAAATCGCTGTACATTCCAACACCATTCAACCGATGTCTATGAAAATTGACATTTTTATCTTATTTTTTTTTGTGGAGAAAGTGTTTGTACTATCCTCTTTGTTGCAGCTTCCCACCACGTGGCGCTATAGTGAAGCAAATTCTGCACCGTTCAATCAATCGCCAAGTTCTCAACGTGATCGCCAAAAATGATGCCAACTTGGCTCTATCACCAACATTTCGCTAAGTTTCCATTGAATCACCATTATAATGTAAGGAACGGTGTTGCTTGCGAATATTATAATTTTAATGTAAAATAAATACAACAGAAAGTAATATTAACGTATTACACATCCAAATATGAATTATTTACACTATTTTAAGCGTCATGACACAAAATTTGTAACGGTTACTTTTGCTGAGCAGAGATTAGCTTAGGAAGGTGTTTTTTTTTTTAAAGCTTTTATTTAACTTACAATGTATGTATGTATGTATGTATGTATGTATGTAATTTGTTCGGGTGGAAACTTGCAACTCAATTTTGAAGCTGATATCTTCCTCCCATTGAGCTGAAATTTTGTATACACGTTTAGTTTGGATGACAATGCATGTTTTGACCATTTATATTCCGATATTGCAATTAATTAAAAAGATATTAATTAAAAACGTTAAACTAGTTTTGGGCGCCAACTTGGATATATCTGCATTGTTGTAATAATTTTATTGTTACAACAATGACAAAAGTTGGCGTCGAAAATCGGTTTTCAGCCAAACTGTAATTTCATAACGTTGCGCTATTGACAGTATTAATTAACTTTGTCTAAAAAATAATTACGTTTCTACAACGTAAAAACAATCTAATTTCTACAACGTATGCAATTTTTTTTACAAATTTCTATCTATTTCCTTGGATTTAAATTCAAAACAAAAAAGTAGAGCTATTTTTCAAGTAGATTGGTACATTGTATACCTTTCTCAACGCTGCCAAGTTAAACTGAGATGGAGTATTGAAGAAATTCTTTAAATAATTTATCTATCTTTAATCTATGAAACTCAGACAAAAAATAATTACAGAATCGGAAAGATCATTTTTTTAATGTATCTTACCCATCAAAAAGGAATCCGCTAGGAAAACAATAAGAGAAAAATATTATCTAGAAATGCAATATATTTTCGATTAAAAAAAATAATTTTACAATAAAATGAAGTAATTTTTTAAAGAAATTTCCTAATTTTAAGCCTACGAGTAATTTAAATATACCTCATTTTATCACCAGTAATCTAAACACACACTACGACATGTGTCCTTAAATTTAATTACAAATAGAATCTGTTAATTTTATTTGAATTTAATTATTGATTTTTTCAAAATCAAGTTTCTAAAGATGATCTGAGCAATTAAAAAAAATAGATTCTTACATAGAAGATATTCAATGTCCAGCAAAGAATTATCATTATTTGATAAAACTTTCTTTTTTGATTACAAAATGCGTTTTTAGTCTTAAGCATTTTATTGATTAATACAAATATTTAAACGCCTTTTGAAGTTTTTAATAAACAATTCAAATTTTCTTCTAATATGTTAGAGAAATACATCCCTTATCTTCAAAATATTTCAAATAAATAATATATTCTTTAAGTTTTTCAAAAATAGTCAAAATTTTAATTAAACATTTAATAACTTTGTCACTTATGAAGATAATCTCACTAAACCTTTTTTTTCGTGTGTAGAACAATGTTAGCCAAAATCTGCATGAAGATTGAAAAAATTGCTTAAAAATTACGGATTAAAAAAATTGTGTTTTTAGTCTAATACCATTTTGCGAGAATTAATTCAGCTAAACCAGGGATGGCGAACCAGCGTTCAATGAGTTGAACAGGCTGAGAAACCTGTCCAGCGATAACTAAAAAGTAAAAAATAAATTAAATGTAAAAAAACTTTTTTAAGAACAAGCTTTTATTTAAACGCGCTAAAAAGAATAAAATAAACTTTTCCTTTAAAACTTTTTTTACTATCAACTTATAACGTCATTACACAATTTATATGATATAAAAGCTTGTCGCGAGATTTACCTGTGTAGATAAACAAGTAAAATAAATAACTTGACCTGATTGATTTTGGTTTTTAAAAATTCAAACTAAGTAAATATGAGTACTTAAATATTGCGACAAGCTTTTATATCATATAAATTGTGTAATGACGTTATAAGTTGATAGTAAAAAAAGTTTTAAAGGAAAAGTTTATTTTATTCTTTTTAGCGCGTTTAAATAAAAGCTTGTTCTTAAAAAAGTTTTTTTACATTTAATTTATTCAAAAATCAATCCACAAGAGAGTTACAGGGCGTTATAAATTTTTTTTTTCAAAAAAAAAAAATCTTTTTTATCAGCTATTAGACCTTTAGACTTTAAATTGAACAAATATTGGTTTTTTTGTTCAGAGGAGATATGCAAAAAGTTTTTCTTCGTTTAATTTGTAATTCACGTAAAATAAACTCATTAAAAGCTTCATTATCCTTCAATCTGTATTGTTTAATCTTTCAATTCACCCGTGAGAAGAACGGTTGTACCAGCTAGTACATATGCATACACACTAGATGAGATATACTAAAGATTTGGTTACTAATATTAAAAAATGAGTAGCTAAAAATTAGATATAAAAATGATGGATGATGCAGTATTTATAAACATCACAAGACTTACATTAGTAAGTCAAACAAACAAAATTAACGACAAATAATAAAGCAAAAAGTTATGAAACAAATCTATGAAGTTTCAGAGTCGAAACAAACAAATACAACACAGCGACAAAACAGTGAAGTTACATAAACAAAACAATGAAGTTGTAAAATCGGAGAACAATAGAAAAATTACGAAATCAAATCAATGAAATTACAAAATAGCTTTAGTAGAAACAAGCTGAAAAAACTTTAGGGGCCAGTTGATTTTAAGACCATGCTGTTGAACTTTCAGGCATTTGCTTTCTTTCTTTTTTTTTAGAGCAGAAAAGCATAAGATGTTCAACACAATTTCTCACAATCAACATTACAGTCACAATGTTTAAAAGAGCACTGCTTAAATATATTGAAGTACAATTTAAAACTGCCATGGTCGTAAAAAAATTGAGTGATTTTAAAATTTGTCAAAAAAAAAAAAAAGATAGCCTTTGCCAAATATTAGGGGAGAAAAAATGTCATTAAAGGTGAGTGTACCAATTTTTTCAAGAAATACCAATGTTTTCGTCAGGTTTTTTTTTTTTTTTTTTTCTTTTTCAAAAAGAATTCTGGAATATTAACTAACAATGGGAGGGCACGACTAAGGAAATTCATTTGGGGACGAGACTTTGTGTAGTAGTAGTACTCCTTTAGGGGGTTCAACCCTCAATGTATTTGTACCAAATGGCCAGTCAATTCTGAGAAAATAGCGTTCGAAATTCATTCTTAACTTATATACATTAAAATGGATGATAGCGTAACTACTTACTATGCAATCGGCCAAAATTTAAGCCACGCGATTAATTTTTTTTCTTCAATTCATTTAATTATTTTTACAATTAAATAAATTTATTTAAAAGAGGTTTATTAAATGTTATTTTAGATAATTATTTTGTATTTTAAAATGCAAAATAATTACTGTAATTATATAAATATATATATATCATATTTTACAAATATAATTATTAATAAATAATATTTATTATAAAAGTATGTTACAATAAATATTTTTATTGAAAGCAATTTTAATAAATTTCATACAATTTCATAAATATTAAAAGATATTTCATACAGAAATTAGTTATAAATAATTTTTATATGAAAAATACAATATATATTACAAATAAAATATTATATATAACATTACAATAATATATAAAATATATTATTACAATTATTTATAAAAATTTATTTTGTAATTCATATAATAAAAATAATATCTTATATTATTATATATTACTAATTTTAAAGTCGTTTTTAAATAAAAACTGATCGCGTGACTCGAGCCTTGGGTCGGTTACATGGCTATAGTTACGCTATCATCCATGCTACTGCTGCACTGACGTTAACGAATATTTAATTGTATATAAGCTAAGCATGAATTTCGAGCTCTAATTTCTCCGAATTGACTGGGCATTCGGCGCAAATACATGGAGAGTGGAACATCCTAAGGGAATAAATACTACTATTACACAAAGTCTCGTCCCCAAATGAATTTCCTTAGTCGTGTCCTCTTGTAAGATGTCAATCCCACACTTGGTTGCGGACATAGAGAAGAAAAATCAGTGTTTTTTTTTTTTTTTTTTTTTTTTTTTTTTTTTTCATTTCTCCAAAAATCCGGAATGACCTCGAACGAAAGAAAAAAAATATTTAGGATATCTGCATCTTTAAGAATTTTAGCATTCTTTTGATTTCTGTCAAGTGAGCGTTCCCCCTTCTATTTAGAGTAATTTTCGAAATCCTAAGCAATATGATGAATCATTGTTCTGAATTCATTATTAATAATAAAAACTGCATACTAATAAAAGCATTCGAAAATGCTTAGATTACGCTGGAACCAAAGAACAACAAATGTAATTGAATATGTATCAAAGTTTTTTTTTTAAAAAAAAATTATTGTTATAAATTGACTTTTTCTGTTAAAACTAAAATACATTTTTTTAATTATTATTTTTATTAAAAACATATAAAATAATTCTCGTGCACCACAAGTATCACACGGTGCTTACAGAAGTAAGTAAAACAAATGCAATTGAGACATTTTCCTAGCAACATAGATTATTCATAGAAATAAAAACACAGTTATGGAATGAGATAAACAATGGAAACATAAACCATGAGAATTAAATACTATTAATTCCTTCAAATCTTATTCCAGGTAAAATAGATTGTTAAATTAAAAAAACTGTATAAATTCGAAGAAAAATTTTTTTTTACTTTCGAATCTTAAGAGTCTAAACCAGTGGTTCCCAAAGTGGTCTATATGGACCCCCAGGGGCCTATGACAACCTGCAAGGGTCCACAGCAGTGAAAAAATAATTCGGGGGTCTACGATAGCCTAAACCAGATTGTGACTTTAATTATAATAGAAAATCTAATAAAAGTGTAAGCCATATTTACTTATTTAATAGCTTTATTTACTAAATTTACTGGGGTTAATTTGCAATTACAAGGCGACAGCATACATTTTATTAAAAAAGGTCCATCATTTCAGTGTTTCTTGCCAGAATCAAGCTAAAGGAGAATAAACCTGGACGTCCTGAATTTTAACAATTTGTCAGAATCTGCCAGAAAGATGACGTTTTAATCTATGTTCAACATTTAATGTCCTTTACTCAGGTTTTGATACTAGGATTGAGAATGCTTCGACCATGGTAATATCACAGTAAGTAATGAACTCATGTTGTCCCATTAAAAAGAAAAAAGAAAGAAATGTCTTATTACAAAAGGACCTTTATTTTAATAATCCTAACGAAGATCATAAAGTTTAGAAACGAATGTCAGCAATTTTGGCTTTAAAAAGATATACCTGTTATTTTTTCGAATTATGGAATATCTTAATAAAGTTTTTAATTGCTTTTCCTAGAGAGGAGGAGTTTCAGCATGGTTGCGAATCTCCAAAATAAAAACAGAAGAAAAAAAAGAAAGAAAGATTGGATCCTACTAACCGAGGAGATTGAGGGTTAAACCTGAAAAGATTGATGCCAGACGTTAAAAATGTGTCATTGTGAAGCACCAGTTTCACCCCACCTATTAAAAACATTTGTTTATTGCTCAGTTATTTTATGTAACTATTATTTTATATATTAAATTAAAGTTTTTAATTAATTCATTCACATGTGTTTCTTAAGTTTTAAACACGCTACTTAACTCCAGTTAGAAACATAAAACTTTTAAAGTAAGTAGTGCTATACAAGCAGTCAAAAAACATTTAAGTTGATAAATTTGTAAAAATTTAATATTAGGTAAGTAGGGGTCTACACAAAACCGAAAAACGTGGTGATGGGTCTATGAGACTAAAAAAGTTTGAGAACCTATGGTCTATAAACTGAATAAGAGTTTTCAATCTGCGAAAAATAAAAAAAAAGTTCAAAAAAAGATTTTTAAAGTAGTTTATTTGTAATGGTAGTTTATTATTCGATGTTGTGAATTATGTCTTCGAAATTCATGTTTTCAGGCGTTTATTTTCTCTAACTTAAAAAACAAAATTTATAAATTTGTTCTTTAAACAGATATATAAATATCTAATAGTTACACAAATTTTCGAAAATTTACTACAATAAATTCTTTAGAAATGTCTCTTGATACATCGATGCCAAAAAATAAATTAATAAAATAGAATTTGACTGGAAAGTTAGATGTAAAATAAAAATATAAAATTCAAACCTTCAATGTGGAACATAAATTACTAGAAAAATATAACGTACAAGCGCATTATATCTGTTTAAGTTTAAGACATACGACGAAAGTTTCAATGACGTAAATTCATCGTCTTTTTACAGTTCTACGAAACGTCATGATTGATAAACTTACTTTTTTCTGAATATATTTTTCTAGAATTAAACTTTTTCATTGCCTTTTTCTAACCAAACGAATTACTAGAATTGCGCTTAGTTTCCTTCAAAAGAACATAAATTTTAGAATTCCTGTCGAAAAAAACAGAATGATGACGATCGTTTCGAGAATCACCTTCTATATCCATCATAAAATATGATCCATTTAAGGCAAGCATGTCAAACTCATTTGATATCACGGGCCACATGAGCTATTTTATTTTAAGTTGAGGGCCGCATGTTTTCAATGTTCAAAAAATTAATAAAGCAGAGTTTTAGAATGATTATATTCTATATTTATAAAACTCAATGTATTATAATTATACATACATAATAGTTTAATATTTCATTTTATTTTTCAGATTGTGTTTCATAGAAAAATAAAAATAAGAGTTATAATACGAAATACAATTTAATATTACTTTTATAGAACATATTTAACATCTTCCCCCCCCCCCTCAAAACAAAAAATCAAAATTTAGGTTATCATATTGAACTGATGTAATTTTTAAAAAATGATGATAAATGTGGATCATTTTAACTTGACCGTTTTGAATTTTTCATATTTTTCATTAAAGGAAAAAGTTTCTCGATAAATAAATACTTCCAATCATAGCCACTGTTTATACGCGTAACAAATGATAACATTTTAAGAAACCTATCAACAGATGAATAAGTACAAAAACCTAGATTTTCAAATATTTTTGCTTCAGCAAAGAATCACAACAGATTTCAATTAATTTAATTTGTAAGATTTCATCAACAATTTCACTATCGATAGATAGAGGTGAAGTTAAGAAACGAAATTGTAATTCAAAATTTTTAAAATCGGAAAGTGTTCGATCGAATTCCATTTCTAATAATTTAATTTAGTGAGAATATTCTGTAAATTTAAATTTAAGGGATTTAATCAATAGATTTTGAAAGCTTTCGAAGTGAGACAAGTTTTCTCTTTCTGTTTGTAATAATTTTTGTTTGAAACTTATTTTTTTCAAATAGCATTGTAACTAAAGGATTTTTACCTTGAAGCTTAAGTTAAGTTGATTAGTAATATCAACTGAGAAAGCTAGGGGCTTTACCCAATGTTCATCTTTTAACTCGGCAAATTCATATATATTTTTTTTTTGTTTCCAAGAAAATAATGATTTCATTCAGCAATTTAAAAAATTGTCTTAATACTTTATGACTCGAAATCCATTGAACTTTTGTAGAATATGTTTGACCAATAAATTCGCATTCTGTATTTTCCAGAAATGAAGCAAATCGACGATGCTAAAGTCTACATGCTCGAATATAGTTTACAATTTTGCTAACTATTTTAAAACATGTCCAATATCTAAATAATGCCCAAGAACAGTACTTACTATGGAATAATGCAATGAAAATGTTTAAAATTATTTTTATCATGCTGTTTGCTTGTTTCTTTTAATTTTGCAACTCGTTAGTAATACTGGTCATGGTAAATGCATTATCAGTTGCACAACAAACCAACTTTTCCAAGGAACCACTTCATCAAAAGTTTAAAAAATTCATCAAAAATATGTATTATGCATAGTACATGACTGGACTCCTCTATAATTCTCAACTATTTCATAACCTCTGCTGGTTAAAGAATTTCGACTTACAATTTAATTTTTTTTAAATTTGTGCTGGACATATATATATGAAACCGTTTCTTTCCTTTTTTCCCTCAAATCTAAGTTGCCGTCGATTTTAAGCTGCACCCCAAATTCTCAACAAATTTTTGTGAAAAATGAAAAATAATATAAAATGGTTTACCGATATCAAATTTTACGAAATTAAATAAATTTAAAATGAGAACTAATAAGAAAGGAATAATTAGTTGTTTTATCAGTATTATAGACTATTAATTACATACATGAGCCCGAAATTGCTATAAGTATCCCATCCAAATATTTTTCTCTTCGATTCTGAATGGCATCCGATTTTCAATAGCATTACCATTGGAAAAAAAGTGCGGCTTCGAATCTAACAAATACGGTTATTCTTAATTAAGCTTACGCTTAACGGTTACGCTTTAATTAAGCATTCACTAATAAATTATTTTTAAGTAAATGGCTTCAATTTGTGCTTGCGATTAAAAGTGACAATATATAACTAGTTTTTACAGCAGTTGTATTGTCTTCAACAAATTTAGGGGGCCGCGGTAGCCTAGTTGTCAAGGTAACGGACTCGATTCATATGAATTCGAGCCTTGTACCGCTGAAGACCCGCCATGCAGAGGAGACCGATGCACGTTAAATGTTAAGGGTGAAACGTTCTCCCGTTGGTGTGGTGTGGAAGTTAGGAGAAGGGGTGCCAGCTCAGGTTTCGTCCTCACCTTTGACCATGATCCGCTGCTAAACGCCCTCGAGTCGCTGAACTGTGTGACGTTTATCTCACTCTCATTCACTCACTCAACAAATTTAAACAATACTTTTCTCCTTTCATTTTTGAAGATTTGATTTCAATTCGGGCAAATCGTCTTCACAAAGTTTCGCAACATTTTGTTTATAATTCGTTTTCTGATTTGTGTCTTAGTGCCTTTTAAAATTATATTCCTTAGCAATTATATTCCTGAATTACAGTTTTTGCATATCAGGCAAAATATTTTATTCTTGTTTTCGACATCGAAATATTGCAGTTCCCATTTTTTTCGAAAATTATGATGTTCATCTTCAGTTCATCTTTTATTACTCTGTTCTTGAAGTTTGATCGTATTTTTATTAAATGCCTTTTTAGTTAATTATGAATAAAAACCAAAATCTACGTTCATTCACAAACGATTGAGTAAACACTGCACGTTTTTGTCTTGGTCATCTTGGGGGTTTTAAATTTAAAAAAATAAATCTTCAACTTCCTCTGACGTCAAGCTATTCGCCTCTCGTTGATTGGACACTTCAAGGAGAAATAAAGGTAGCACACACGATGAATCGTAGGGCGATCTATAGCAAATAATATTTTTTAATGCATTTAAGAATGTAATAAAAATTCATTTTTCATAGTAAAATTAAATGAAAAAATGTAATAAAACATTAAAAATAATTTTTATTCAAAGGCTATATTTATTATTAAAAAGGATTTTTTTAGAAAAAGAATAGATAGTAGGTTAATATATCGTAAATTTTTAAAAAAGGTTTACCAGAAATAAATTTCGAAATGAAAAAGCCCTTAAAAATTGATATTTATAATTTTGTAAAATATCTTCGCGGGCCGCAACCTATGTATTGGCGGGCCGCGTGTTTGACATGCCTGATTTAAGGTTATCTTTACCTAATTTTAAGAACAAAATCCAAGGCTTTCTTCAGGTAAAAAAAATTATAACGTAATGTGGTTTTTAAAAAATAAATTCATTCATCATACAGTTTGTGAATAACAGTAGCCAAAGTTTATTCCGCGAACACCTTATAATAACAAAGGATCAAGATCCAGATGAATGATATCTCGAAATTATTCAAAAATTAATCACTCTTTAAGTTCAACTCCAGCGTCGATTACGCATTACAATTCTTTTCTCAGACTGAAAAGTAAAACATTTAGAATAATACAAATGATGCCAAATTAAGCAATAAAACATCAACAGCAGACGATTATATATCTAGGGGATCCGATAACAATTTGAATTTCATGAAATGAATTAAAGCAGACGATAATGACATGGAAGAGAATTTTTAACTACACTTCTATAAAAACCGTATAATTTAAATAGTCAGTAAAAAAGTAGCTCAAAATAAAGAAAAAAAATTAATGGAACTAAATATTTTATAATATGAAACAATTTTTAAAAATTTAAATCACTTGAAAAATGAACAATTTTTTTTTGAAAATATATAGTCCATTTTTGACGGGTAGGAAAAGGTTATAACTGTGAATTCTCAATACGCTGTAAACTTTATATTTATAAACAGTTCCCGCAAAAACTCATCAAAATGTTTATCATTTTGTTAATATAAATTTACGTTGTTAATGAAACAAATATAATTACTTTGAAAATGATTTAAATCCACTTTCCGTAAAGACATATTTAGCTCAAAAATGATACTACTTGGTTTCTTTCTTCATTTTTGTATGCCCTCAGGGGCTCACCTTCTTTAGGTGAGTACGGGTGTCACAATCCCGAGGTACCCTAGTGATCTTTTCCTTTTCCCAAGGGGTTTACTGTCTTTGGTAAACTCGGGTGTCACGAACCCGGGGTACCCTAGTGATCCTTCTCTATTTTCGACCCTCTTGTCATTCAATTTTCCCTTTTCTTCTTTTCCCGTCTAGACTACAGACAATTTTCGAAATTCACATGTACAAAATTAATGATTGATTTTTTATTAGATTACTCAAAATATACATTAATAATACTATATTTTTCGTTTTGTATTGCGTTAAATTCGTTTAATATTTTTTTCGACAATTTATTTTAATGTTCGTATTATTTCTTTGTTTTCTTACTAACAACGTTGGTTTTCCGACCCGCATGTTTGCCGTGTGCGGCGTCCCGTAAGGAGGAAAATGGTGTCCTGGGGATACCTTTTGCGTACCCTTTGGCCCACGCTTCGCTGTAGACGGGTGGCAGGAGTGAGCCCGCTCCTGTCAATCGGCTGGTGATGAGTCTCTTCGGAGACATTGCTGTAGGGTTAGTGCTGCAGATAAGGGGTGGCGGGTTTACCCGTTGGATCCTCGCCCTGATGCTGTAGCACTATATTCTGGGTGTACTCCAGGTAAGCGCCGTGCCTGGCATTTGCCAGATGACCGGCACACTGCCTCCCTTGTTGGACTCCGTGGTGGGTGGAGCCACTCCAGGATGAATACCATCTCTCTTTCATGGATCCTGAAATTTCGTGCCCGGGTAAAGGCCTCGTTTTACCCAACCTTACAATTGACGAAATTGCTGCACGCTCTCGATTTTTAACTATTTCTTTGCCAAACAACGGTATGATATCAAAATCACCATTTGCTATTAATAAAGCTTTAATAGGAATAGGTGGTGATCCTAAATCAGTAAAACGTCTACGATCCGGTGATTTACTAATTGAAACACTCTCTGCCGTACAAACCAAATCTTTTCTTCTCGCAAAAACTTTTCTAGATTTACCCGTATCAATAAGTCCTCATAAATCTCTGAACACTTGCCGAGGTGTCATATCTGAAACTGACCTATTGAACACCCCGATTCGGAAATCCTCGATGGATTCTCCAATCAGGGTGTAATTCAAAAAAGATGCTGCAATAATTCCTACGAAACATATAATTTTAACATTCAATAGCCCGAAACTTCCTTCCACAATAAAAGCTGGTTACCTAAACTGTAAAATCCGTCCTTATGTACCGAATCCTCTGCGCTGTTTCAAGTGTCAGAGGTTCGGACATTCACAAACTTCCTGCCGCGGTCAATTGACATGCTCTAGATGTGCATCCGTTGGGCATTCTTCCACGGATTGTACACTAGAGCCGAAATGTGTTAATTGTTCAAAAACCCATCAATCAGATTCAAAAGTATGCCCAAAGTGGAAAACTGAAAAAGAAATCCAAGCTATTAAAACCAATAGAAATATATCTTATGCAGAAGCACGAAAATTAATAGTTCCACAGTTAACTCAAACTTACGCTCAGGCTGCCAAATCCTCTACTATAAACAGTGCCACACAGACAGACGAATATATAACAAAAATAAAATGTCCACCCTTAAATTTACTACAGCCAACTTCATCCCTCCCAAAACCAAATATACCAACATCCACTCCTGCTGTTTTCACATCATCTTCAGCCCAGGCACACCTCTTGCCCTCTACCTCTTCAATAGCCACTACAGTGTCTGAGCCTCAGCCACCAATTCCTATTTCAGCTGCAATACTTTCAACCACCAACCCTATATTCAGCCCTATGGAAACTTCATCAAATATACCTGCTTCCTCATCCAACTCCCGTACTCGACTCCCTTCTGCAGGTATAATACAATATTCAAAAGGAAACATACAAAATCTCGAGCAAGAACAAAAAAGCTACTACAAAAAATAAACGAAACAGCTATGTATATAAAAATGGCACCACACATACCGGTAAAGAGTTCTCCAGTACAGACTTCCGAAGAAGAAGAAGAAGAAGAAAATGACATGCTCATATATGATGTTGAAGCAGAAGAAGCAGAAGTTATGGAAAAAAAATATTTAACTCCGACCAAGCACCGGAAGGGGCGCGATTGAATTATACTTATCGTACATGGTGGGGGTAATCCCCACCAAAAACTTGTTATTAGCAATTTTTTTGAATATAAAATATTTTGATTTTTTTTTTGAAATGTTTTAAACTTGTCTGACTTGGTGGGGTGTGCCCCACCAAAATCTAATTGTTGTTTATTTGTGTGAGCTTTTAACTATATTTGAGTATTTTAAATGTATTTTTAATATTTTAACCATTGATTGGCGCAGCTTAGCCGAAATCGGCTCTTGCGCCATTAAACCCTACATTCACTCACTCATTCACAAACTTCCTGCCGTGGCCAACTAACGTGCTCTAGGTGTGCATCTGTAGGGCATTCCTCTACAGATTGCTCTCTAGAGCCTAAATGTATTAATTGCTCTCAACCCCATACAGCTGATTCGAAATTCTGCCCTAAGTGGAAAACCGAAAAACAAATTCAGGAAATCAAAACAAATAACATATCTTACCCAGAAGCCCGAAAATTAATAGCCCCACAACCATCTCAAACCTACGCTCAGGCTGCTAAAACAATAATTGTTAACAATTCCTCACAAACAGATGAGAATATTACCAAAATAGTTTGCCCACCATTAAAATTGCTAAAACCAATAAAATCCGTTCCGAAGCCAACTATATCTTCCTCAGTCCCTGCAGTTACCAAAACATCTACATTAACTCAGGTACAACTCGTACCATCCACATCTCTTGTTACTATTACATCCTCATCAGATTCTCAGCCACCTATTCCTATGTTTACTACTGCTCCCTCCACGTCCAATAGTCTTCTGCATTCTGTTGCATTACCTTCATCCCACCAAACACTACCCCCTTCTACATGCAATATGTTTACAGTCTTGTCCACTGTGACAAACCCTACTGTATCTGAACCTAAAACCTGCACAACCAATAGCTTACCATCTACAACTACAGCACCCCAGGCTTCAAAATATCGTACAAAAAAGCGTCCTCCCAAAAACCTTTCAAAACCTAAAATAGAAATAAAGATGGCTCCACACAAGCCAAGAAAATCAGCACCGACTGAATACACAACTGATGACGAAGACATGATTACGTACGACGTGGAGGAAGATGAGTTTGAAACGAATTCTGATTTTGTTGTAGTAGGGGGGAATACATATTACAAGGGTGTTCTAGTTCCGACATGACAAGATTTTAAAAACTTTTATCAATAATACTTTATTAAACTTGGTGGGGATTTCCTCACCAACCTTTATTACTTTTTGAATTTTTAGAAAATGACTTTTTTATAAACTAGAGATTTTACCTTTTTAAACAAACTTTTACCTTTTGAATCAAATTGTTTTTCTTGGATATTTTTACGATTGATTGGCGCAGTTTAGCCACAGATGGCTCTTGCGCCAAAAACCCCAACACTCACTCACTCACTCATTTTTGTATGTGTGACAACACTGATAACGGCAAAAAAAACGTTCGTTTATTCACTGGAATATTTTAGTGGTTAACGATAAAAATTAAAACTGGAGCATATTAATATGTAGTTGTAGTTAAATTAATTTAAATCGCATTTTCTTTAAGAATTTATTGCATTCGGAAGCAAAAGCGTTTCTTAAGAAACTAATGCTTATGGGCGTGCCAAAAATATATTATTCAAACAACAACCCTTAAATATCTCCATGTAAATCACGTAAATATAATGGACGTCACCACTTTTAAAAAAAACGGTTCAAATATTAATTTTTTCACATAAAATGCAAAATTTTTTTGTCTCTTAAAACCGACAAAATATTGAATATTTTACATAAAAAACAAATTTTGAGAGGAAATTGACACATTTATGTCATAATTTATGCCTGTTGTCAACAAAAAATTAATTTTATTTTCATGAATATATAAACAGTAATAAATTTTTCTTGCCAAGTTTTTATGAAACTTTGAAAGAAAACTTATCGATCATCTTTGGTTTCATGGTGCATAGTTAAAACTGCACCTTTTTATACATACATTAGCTGGTACAATCGTTCTTCGCACGGGGGAACTGAAAAATTAAACAATACAGATTGAAGGATAAAGAAGTTTTTATTGAGTTAATTTTACGTAAATTTCAAATTAAACAAAAAAAAATGGTTTTTTGCATATCTCAGCTGAACAAAAAACCATATTTGTTAAACTTTAAGTCTGAAAGTCTAATGCTAAAAAAAAAGATATTTTTTTATTTATAACGCGCCCCGTAACTCTCTTGTGGGTCGATTTTTGAGGGGGAGGGACCTTCCTATGCTAATCTCTTCTTAGCAAAAGTAACACATTGTTACAAATTTTGTCTAATGAGCGCTTAAAATAGTGTAAATAATTTATATCTGGATGTGTAATACGTTAATATTACTTTCTGTAGTATTTATTTTATGTTAAAATTATAATTTCGCAAGCAATGCCGTTTCTTACATTATAATGGCGATTCAATGGAAATACAGCAAAATGGTAATAGAGCCAAGTTGGCCTCATTTTTGGCGACTACGTTGGCAAAAAACAGTTTTAAAAAAAATTATAAAACTTTGTAATTGAGAAAAAGAGGAAAAACTAAATTAGAAATGTTATCACCATATTTTTTTCATGCCAATTTTTATATGTATCTTAAAATGATACTTTAAACATTCTTTAGAATTACAATAGTAATTTTAAATTTAAAAATATTTTTCCTTTGTTATGTATATAATTGAGTATGAGTAATTCTATCAAATATATTTTCATTTAGGAACCATTTTTTATAAAAATGTTTCTATAATATACAAAATATTTTGCATACATACATAAAGCAGTGAACAAAATATAGTCAAATAGTTTTTTGTAAGATAATTGTATAATTTCTATGGAAAAAAAACATAAAACTTTGAAATTTTGAAAATCAATTTTGTCTTTTTTTTCTCATGTAAAACTGGTTTTTCGGGGAAAAAATTAGGCATTAAAAAGAGAAAAATATTACTTGTCCTTTCTAGTAAATACAAATTTGTGGTTTTCATACATTAAGATATCCGACTATCCTAAAATTGTGAATTTTGCCAAAAATTGACAATTTTTTTATATAATTTTTTTTTTATGGACCATTTATTAGCTTTATAAAAATACCAAGTTTATTATTTTTCATTCACTTGAACAAAAACTACAAGTGTTTCAGTAAACGCAGTTGCCATTACTTTAAGCAAGATGTCATATTTTAAAACGCGTTTTACTCGAATGTGTTTTTTTTTTTCTTTTTCTTCTAATGCGCTCAAACGGGGACAGCGATTTTTCTCGAAAAATTTTGAAAATAATTAACTGCAATTTTTTGTGTATGTCTGTGTAATAATAGAAGTGTTTTAATTTTCAAATTTATCAATCGCTGTTTTATTACAAAATTTACAGTTTCTTATGTGAGTATAAGCACTGTTTTTTTAAGCAATTTCATATAACTAAGTTAAAATGCTCTAGTTTTTGTAAAAATTAAAATATTTCTTCTGTACGTCATTTCAAAAATGAATAACATAGCAACACATCAGAATTGAAAATTTTTTCATAAACTTTTGGTACAGAATGGGCCACGTTTATGTTATTTTTTGTCAATGTTTACCCATTTTTAGTAATAATAATTTCTTTTTCTTTTCTTAATTTTGTCATGTTTTTCTTAAAATGTTCTAAACAAATCTAAAAACCACAAAAAAATCCCCATATCTCCATTTTTTTTTAAAAAAAAAAGGTTGTCGCAAGTAATCGGATACCTTAAACACAAGAGGAACTATCTTTTAAAATGCGTCAAAGGAAGCAGGGTTGTTTATCCACATTTTTATCAATTTTTTTTCCTTCCATGTTTAAAGTTATTTTATCAACGAACAAACAAGTGTTACACATTTTTAGATTCAGAAAAATATGTGCTGAAATTGAGAAACCGATTTTTTTTAAAAACGGAAATGGATTACCGGCTTGATGAGTGTCATGTGACTAAAGGTTCACACATAGAACATCTGGGACTGTAACAAAAAACTGTTCCAAGTAACATATAATACCTTAAATGGTTCTTGATTAATAGTGCATTGAAACTGTATACTTCCTTATTAATCACCCTGTATACTGTGGCTATTTATTTTCTATTCTGTGTTGTTTTGTTTTGCTTCCTTAGATTTATAGCAATTTATAATGCGGCTATTGATAATAGAGAGGGTAGTTTTTGGAAAAATAAATATCATGACATGGATGTTTTATAGAAAAATAAATTTTTAAGCATTAACTTCTTCAATAATGTCCATTTACCGTTTGCACATAAATAAACATTCGAATTTACATTTTCCATATCAGAATTATTATGTAAATATTTCGTGAATTATCTCTTTACTAAGAATCTTTTTATAGAACATTCTCTTATTTTTTTTAACGATATTCGAACATGCTCTTCAAGTCACTCGTTCTGCCCTACAGGTGCCTTTCTTACGTTTGAGAGCTTTATTTCTAAGTGAATAGTATCGCAACACTAACTTGTTCGATGTCCATTGTAAGTCTGGAGAAGGGCACTTTGAACCCGAAGATCTTCATGAGTTGGCTGAGCTGGATCCTGCCCACGTGGGTCTGTGATCGTCAGGCTCCCAGACGGGCTTCCATTCGTGGGAGACGATGTTAAATATGGACTCTCCGTCCATCCACTTGGAGCCCAGGAATACCGATTTTGAGTGCACCTGGTGGAGGTGAGCCACGTCAGCCCCATTCTCTGGAATTTCCTGAAAAAACGAAAAGCAGGATTAAGAAAATGATTATTTTTAACAGTTCTTAATTTAATTGGATTTCTTTTCTTTTTTTCGGTACATAAGTATTATCACAACCTATGGACTAAATTCATGTGACGTCATAATCACATGATAATTTTAAACCACGTGTTTTTAGCCAATCAAGTTCAAGAACACATGTGACGTCATAGTCACGATAAATGCAATTATCTATTTTCAGCAAATCAGTTCATGCACTTCGCTGTTGCCAAATTACGCTTTTTACATAAACTTTTTTTTAAAAAAATTAATATTTGTCACTTTATTTAAAAGTACATGTATAAAACAAGACTTTTTTTCTTTAATTTTAAAATCTTTTTGCAGAAATTTCTTCTTATAACTCTTCAGCATCTTTACCCAATTATGCAATTTGAAACATTACCCAAGTTTTACGAATAGAATAAAAAGTACGAGCTAGTTTATTGTCCGTTTTGAATTCAATGTAGAACACGTGTTTATATTATCATGTGACC
The DNA here is from genome assembly GCA_019973975.1 of Trichonephila clavata. NCBI lineage: Eukaryota > Metazoa > Arthropoda > Arachnida > Araneae > Nephilidae > Trichonephila > Trichonephila clavata. Next base: position 27,309 of record BMAO01007627.1, on the reverse strand, counting down.
GTCATGAATTTAGTCCATTGATGACATTATATGAAGCAAAGCACGCGATTACCAATTCAGCGCGTGCGACGCATGCGAAATTGGGGATCGCAAACTTGGCAAATTATCTTGAACCGTTGGCGATTGTTGCGATAATACGTAAGTATATTTTTTCTTTTTTAATATTCATGAAAAATGAAGCAAACATAATGGATTTCGATATGAGATACCTAAAGACAGACCATGGACCAAATTTTAAAGATACTTACGTATTACACCATCGACCACTTTCGACAAGCCAAACACATCTGCTGAAGTACCTGCCGTGTCATGTGGGTCTCAGCCACCTATTTCTATTTCTACTTCTGCTGTTTCATCTGCTAATAATCTACTTAATTCGGTCTCATCTTTACAAACTGAAACGCGCTTATTTTCATCAAATTCCGACAAATTTGCAGCATTGTCAAATGAAATCTAGCCATCTGTTCCATCACTAGAGGCTGCCGTTACTACATCCAATATAGTCATCTTTCTCTAATGCATCTAAAGTTCCAAAGAATTTAAAACAAAATCCAAAAAATTAGGAAAAAGCGTTCAAAAGAAGTAAAGCCAGAAATTGAAATTAAAATGACATCCTATAACCTGAAAAAAGGTTTTGTTCGTTACACCTCAGAAGACGAAGATGACTGTACGCTGTAAAGGAGGCTTTTATTTAGGATCATATAAGGACTGGTTTTTTTAATCAACATATTTGTAAGCTATTGAAGGTTGTAAGATGTCAATATTCCTCATCTAATTAAATAGAAGAAAAAATTTAATCCGTAGGATCAGATGCCATTTCAAATCTTCAATATTTTAAGGGCACCAGGACATGCTCGAAATAATAAAATACCAAAATTTTGCATCTGTTTTGGGGTCACATTTATTTTAATATTTCTAACGAAGCTTAGATTTTTTTTTTATATAATGATGATGCTTTAGTTGTTCTGTAGAATTAGAACAGTAATTCTTTAGCTTAATAGTTTCACTTTTTCCTTTTTAATTGAACATAGACATGGATTTTATTATCTCGTGATAATTTTTTTTTCCATTTAGATACCTTTCTTTTAAAAAGTGTTGCTTAAAAAATAAAATATTTTAAATATATAAATAATGTACAAAACAATAGTTAATGAACTTTTTAAGGAAATCTTTGGGTTATTTCTTTGAACTTCAATTATAGAGCTTTATAATTTTACAATTACAGAACTTTATAATTTCATAATTACAGAACTTTCTAAATTTTTTTTTCGAATGTAAAATTTATGAATCATTGTGCATTATTCAGAGAAAAAAATGTTTTGGTTCATTATACAAACATGTATCCTGTATGGTTTCCTGGCACAGCATGGTTTAAATATTAATATTCACATTAGTAGAACTGTGTAAAGTATTTAAAATGGAGATATTTACAAATCAGAACAAACGCGATGCGACTTATTCTTAACTCGGTAAGAACAAACACGATTATTTTTCGTTGCTATGGCAACCAGCGTTGGCATAATCATAAAAACTGAAACAAAACACCCAGATAATACTAAAAAAAGTGTAAGGCGAATGTAAAGATTAATTAAAAATAAAAAACGAAACTAGCTGTTATTTAAAAGACTTGTACAGAGGTTCAAGCCACAGAAGTATTTTACCTGCCGAATTGCTTCAAATTTTTGCCAAGTTGGGCGATAGCATTACAATATAGTAGATTACCTTGATTTTTATCGTTTGGTACTGTGTTTGCTTTATTGTTTACTCATACGCTCGTTTTTTTTTAATTCGTTTCCTCTAGCTCAGGCATGGAAACGCCGAAAAAGAATATAATAAAACACTTGTCGGAAGAGTACTGGAAAAATGAGTGCTGGAGACAGGAGGAATATTTACACGTTATTACTCCAAGAAAGCGTGTAGAAGAAACTGAAAGGAATTTATTAACCCCGACGAAAAACAGAAAGTGAAATTATTCAATCATACTTGGTGGGGGTAATCCCCACCAAAATCTTGTTATATAAATACTTTTACCTAGATATAAAAATATTTTTTTTCTTTGAATTATTTTAACCTTATTTGACTTGGTGGGACCCCCACCAAAATTTGTTTGCTGTATATATGTGTGAACTTTTATATGTGAGTATTTTTAATGATTTTTAATATTTTAACAATTGATTGGCGCAGCTTAGCCGAAATTGGCTCTTGCGCCATTAAACCCTACACTCACTCACTCACTCACTCTAGCTCAGGCATGTCAAACACGTGGTCCGCGGAGACATTTTACAAAATTTTAAACATCAATCTTTAAAGAGTTCTTTTTATTTTTTGGAAATTTATTTTAAAGAAAATCATATTTAACTATCAAAATAGCCCTTAAACGAAAATTATTTTTAATATTTTATTAATTTTTTTTCATTTAATTTTACTATAATAAATGTTTTCTTAAATGCTTTTATGAATATTTTTTGCTATAGATCATACTAGGTTTCATCGTGAATACGACTTTTATTTCTCTTTGAAATGTCCAATCAGCGAGAAACGAATAGCAGGACGTCAGAAGCAATTGAAGTTTTTTTTCTTCAAAATTTAAAAACGCTAGATGAGACCAAGACAAAGTGTAGTAATTACTCAATCGTTTGTGAAGGAAAGTGGATTTTGGTTTTTATTCATATTAAACTAAAAAGTTATTTTAATAAAAACATAATCAAGAACAGAGTACGAAAAGATAACTGAAGAACATCCTAATTTTCAAGAAAAATGGGAACTGCAATACCTTTTTCGCCCAAAACAAATAAAATATAAAAATATATTTTATTGTGCTTCACATTGTAAAAACTGTAATTCAGTTGTTAAGAAATTTAACTTTAAGGCACTATGACAAAAATAAAAAAAAAAAAACTATGACAAATTTGTTGTGAATCTTTATGAAAACAAGTTGTCAAAATAGAAATAATTCTTAAAAAATGGAGAGAAAAAAATTATTCACTAAATTTGTTGAATGAGAGTGAATACAAACTTTGCACTGTTCAGATACTCGAGGGTTATAGTTATATATTATCTAGTTATTTATTAAAACTAGTTATATGTTATCACTTTTTTAATCGCAAGCAGATCATTTAAAGAACAAGATTAGTGAACACTGAACTAAAAGCAGTGAAATTACGGTATTTACTCGAATCTAAGCCGCACTTTTTCCCAATGTTAATGCTACTTAAAATCGGAGGCGGCTTAGAATCGAAGGGGAAAAATCTGTTGAATAGGGTATTAAGAGCAATTACGGGTTCATGTATGTAATTAAATGTTTATAATAATGATAAAATAACTAATTCTTCACTTCTTATTAGTTCTCATTTTAACTTTTAATTTCGTAAAATTTGATACCGATAAACAATTTTACACTCTTTTTCATTTTTCACAAAAACTTTTTGAGAATTTGGAGTGCGACCTAGAATCAAGGGTGGCTTAGATTCGGAAGAAGAAAAAAAACGGTATTATGTCCTATTATGACTGAAGACGATCTTTTCTTATAACTATTTTATTTACCTTATGTACAGGAGCAATATCAAAAAAAAAACATGGATGAAATTCTACCAAAAAAAAACCTCTCTGTTGCCAGTACCGCTAGCTGAATAACAAGTTACATAATTAGAAAAGACAACAGGAAGTGTGAAATATAAAATGAGTGGCAACATTCTCCCACCTTTTGTATTGCAGACAAACACTTTAGAGCAATACAAAACATAAACAAATTATTACACACTTACCTTACAAACTCAAAACCTTATATATGACATTACAAAGTAAAATTATTAACAGTTCACAAATTCAGTCTTTTAACAGGAATTAATGGACGGCCCCATCGAGATTTCTTTCCTTCCTTGAGAACATCAGTTGCAGTAGGGCCTGGGTTCTGAGCAGCTATATCAGTTCCATGGTGGTCCTCGATGAGATGGTCACTAGCGCTGAGCTCCAAAGGATAAATTCGTTGAAGCGGTCGTATGATCTCACCACTGGCTAGTCGTAATTTAGCCACACGCTCCACGCCGTCCTTGCCTGGAAACAATTCGATCACTTGCGCCAAAGGCCAATTCATTCGGTTTGGGTTCTTTGATTCAACTATGACGATTTCACCCGGAGAAATTATCTTTCTTCTTGAAGCTACTTTGGGACTTCTTACTAACTCTCCAAGGTATTCTTTGTAGAAACGTTTGCGTAAATTTGATCGTAAAGTGTGAAGATAACGCACTCGTTTCAACATATGCTGAGAATCAATCAGATCCAAATCAAATGTTTCTCTTTCTTTAATATCTTGGATGAAATGAGCAGGCGTGAGAGGTTTCAGCTCCTTCGGATCGTCTGACAAATATGTCAATGGTCGCCCATTTATTGTAGCCTCACAATCGGAGAGTAAAGTCAACATCTCTTCATATGTTACGCATGCTTTGCCCAAACACTTTCGGAGGAGTTCTTTGATGCTGCGAACCATCCTTTCCCAAAATCCTCCGTACCATGGGGCGGAAGGAGGGCTAAACAACCATTTTATTTTCATTAAAGAACATTCGGCTTGAATGAAATCCCAGTCCAAAGATTTCAAAGCATTAGCTGCCCCTACGAAGTTTGTACCATTATCAGTGTATAGCGTAGAACCTCTTCCTCTTCTTGCCCAGAATCTCCTCAAAGCTTGCATAAACGATTCAGTGGAGAGAGATGAAACTAGTTCTAGATGAACTGCTCGATATACTGCGCATGTGAATAGCACTATCCACGCTTTGCTACCACCACGTAAGGAAAGAGGACCGACCAGATCTGCGCCGGTTATTTGAAAGGCTGCAACTCTGTGTATTCTGTCGGGAGGTAAAGGAGCTGGATCTGGGTTAACTTTGCCAGCTGTCAACCTTTTGCATTTTATACATTGTCGTAAAATTGCTCTTACAACTCTCCGACCTTTGGGAATCCAGAATTTTTCTCTTAATTGTGGTAAGGTCGTTAACACTCCAGCGTGCATTAAGGATCTATGAGTATGCAAAACCAGTCTTTCTAGAAGAGGATGGTCTGGTAAAACTGTAGGATGCGTAAAGTCCTCTGGGTCTTGACTGAGAATCAGTCTCGTTTGAACTTTCAGGATGCCCTTTTCCTCGTAAAACTGTATCGTATCCTTATACTTCTCACGTATTTCAGAGGGCCATTCTGATTGCATGATTTTTATTAGAGTCTCCTCTGCCTTTTGAATCTCTTCACATGAAAGTGAATTAACTAATTTAGGAGAGTTTCTCTTAATATTGTTGCAGAATCTGAGAACATAAGCAGTCATTCGGAGAATCTTCCTATAGCTAGAAAAGTACAGGAATCTATCTCCAAATCTAACTTCGTTTTCTGTGGCTACATTTGTCACAACTGTCTTACGCCGCTCTAGAAATGCTTCATCCGGAGTCTCCGATACCTCAGAACATGGCCAAGATTCTTCATCGTTATACAGCCAGCCGGGACCCTCCCACCATTTGCTTTGCAGGAGGTCTGACCAATCACAGCATCGGGTAGCTAGATCAGCAGGGTTGACTTCTCCAGGTACATGTCTCCAGTCATCTATATTGGTCAAATCCCTGATTTCCTTCACTCGATTTCCAACGAATGTGTTCCATGGCTCCTTTTTCTTAATCCAGCTTAAAACCACCATTGAATCGCACCAAAAATAGGTTTTAGAAGTAGTTCGTAGGATAGAATCCACAGTTTCTGCTAATCGAGCGCCTAGAGTTGCTCCCAACAATTCAAGTCTTGGGATTGTGGATTTTTTCATTGGAGCAAGTCGAGCTTTAGCTGCCATGAGTTTGACAGTCACCTGTCCTTTGAATTCACATCGTAGAAAGGCACATGCAGCGTAAGCGTAGGCAGAAGCATCCGTGAAGATGTGCACCGTGAAATCATCGTAATTTTCAGGAAACAATCGTCGAGATATTGCACATTTAGACATGAAATGCATGGTTCTCTCCCAAAGTCTATATTTATGTTCAAGTTCTACAGGCAACACCTCATCCCAGCCTATTTTTCCTCTCCAAGCTTCTTGCATAAGCAATTTTGGTAACAATAAAGCTGGAGCCGTAAAGCCAATCGGATCGTATACACTGTTGATCACAGATAGCAGTACCCTTTTTGTAACTGGCTTTCCTTGGGTGCAATCTATATTTGACGGTAACTTGCAAGAGAGTTCGTCGCTGATTACATCCCAACTCAGGCCAAGTACCATTTGTTTATCTTGATCTTCCTTAGAGTCATTAGAAGCCCAACAGCGCAATTCAAATGCGCCTTCTTTCATTATTTCTATGGATTGCGATTTCAGTTGTTCCAGTTCTGTAACGTCATTAACACTCGTAACTAAATTGTCCACGTAAAATCCTTCTTTTAAATGACCAATTGTCTTCCTGAGGCTCCCTGTTTGGAATTTTTCTTGTTCTAGATGGTAACTTATAGTGGCATTCAGCAGAAAAGGGCTGGAGGAAACGCCGAAGACTACTCGACAATGACGATAAATTCTTATTTTCGAGCATTCAGTGTTCTCCCACCATAAAAATCTTAAGACATCTCTATCTTCAGTTCTCAAACGTATCTGTAGAAATGCCTGTTTCACATCTGCAATTACACCTATGGCACCAGAACGGAATCTTAATAGTAAAGGCAGTATTTTATGTATAAGACTTGGGCCCACACTTAAGCATTCATTCAAAGAGGCATATCCCGGTTTCTTGAACGAAGCGTCGAAAACTGGGCGAACCTTCGTGGTATTGCTTGAGGGCTTAATGACAGGTCTGTGAGGTAGGTAATGGACTTCCTTGGCAGGCTGATCTAATGCGACAGCTTCTATAATACCTTCTGACTCCCACTGTTTAAATACATTATCGTAGGCTTCAAGGTAATTTTCGTTTATCAAACGCTTAGTTGCTGTACGAAGTCTGGATTCTGCTGCGTCGTATTTATCACATAGAGCAGGATGTCCAGCTAGCCATGGTAAAGCCACTTCATATCTTTGATCTTCACAGAGCCTAATTGTTTCCTTAAAATGGGTCAAAGTTTCTTCTTCAAGAAGGCTTTCATTTTCCTTCTCTATGGGATCTATAATGCCCAAAACTTCCAAGTCCCACATTTTAGGCACGTCCATATTTTGTAAGCTTAATGTGACTAGGTTAACAACTTCCTTTTTCTTTCCCAGTCCTAAAATTGTCCAACCCAGCAAGGTCTCAACTGCAGATACTCCTGAAGATAATACCTCTATTCTGCAGTCAAAATGCTTCCAAGTATATCAGCTCCCAGAAGAACTCGTATAGGTGGTGAATCTCTTCCAACATCTGTAAGTTTTATTCCTCGGGAAGAAAGCTCAGAAAGCAATTTCCTGTCATGTATTCTAGGCAGGGTTGAGCATATCTTTTGTTGCTCGAGAAGAGACAATGGAGTTGAATATTTGCGATTTAAGCTTTCTACGTTTACCATGTATCTCTTATGCTCAGAAGCAGGGGAAATTCCTCCGCCAAACAGTCCTTGAGAAAATATCTCTCTTCCAGATGGAGAAAGGAATAGTTCTGCAGCTAAATTCTTTTCTATATAGGACCGCTGAGATCCATCATCCAACAATGCTCGAGCACACACTTCCTTGTCTCTATTTCGTAGTCTGATCATAATAGTTTTGAGATATATTTCATGTTCAGAGGGAAGATTTGTTAGCAATGTTTCTGTAGATCTCTGCTCATTATCGGCTGTTCTGTCCTTAGGCGAAAAATTACTTTCCTTTCCCTTGCGTAAATCTGGGCAAAGTAATGGATAATGTCTCCGTTTGCAAATTAAGCATCTCACACTACTATGACACCTTTTTGCTAAATGTCCAACCTTAAGGCAAACGAGACAGCATCTTTTCCTTATAACTTGCGCTTTCCTGTCCTCATAGCTCATATCAAATAACTTTTGACAGTCTTGACTTAAATGAGGGCGGTCACAGAAAATACAATTAAGTTTTGCACCAGTTGTACTTGAAATTAACGTAGCCGCAGTGGGTTCATCTTTATGGACCGATTTCTGACAATCTTTTCGTATAGCACCACCTCCCCTATCTTTACCGAATCCTTCACGAGCTAAACGTATCATTTCTTCTGATTCGACTTCATGGCGTAAAAAGCACATAAGTTTTCCCAGGGATCTCTGACTTGTAGCATCATCAGTACTTTCTGAAATTCTACTCCTTTCCCACGCTCGCAGAACATTTTCTGGCAAACATGACTCCACCAATGGCTCTAGAAAGTCGGCAAATTTTTCTTTTGTGCGGCCTAAGCTTTCCAATGCTCTTAATTTTGTTTCTAGCATATCGTAGAGGGTGGCTAAATCAGGGGCATTCTTTCCAGTCGTAGCATTTTTCAGAACCAGTGAAAGGAGATCGCGGACATATATTTGCACTAAGAGATCTTCTCGGCCAAATCTTAATTTCAACTGTTCGACGGCCTTTGGATAATTTTCAGTTGTTATTGGGAAACTGGAAATTAATCTAGCAGCTCTCGAATCAGGCACCATAGACTGGTATAAATATTGGAATTTGTCTATAGCAGTCAGTTCCTCTGAGTCATGAATTTTTGAAAATATACTCCAAAATGTCAAATATTCCTTAGGATCACCAGAAAACATCTTTAATTCAAATTTAGGTAATTTTAATTTTACCACATCAAGCTCTGGAGGACTTTCCAAAAAAGATCCGAAATCTTTATTTAATAGCGTTTCTATCTTGGATTTAAGCTCAAGAAAATTATCTCTATAATCCTCGGCCGCCTGAAAATCACTTTCGTATTCGCAGCAGTTTCATTGTTTTCTAGAAGTAACGACGAAATTTTATTCTGAATCTCATCTAAACGTAAGAATTTATCTTGTAACTGAGACTTGACTGCGCGCAACTTATCGCCATCCTTGGCGTCTTCTTTCTTCGCCAAACATTCCTTCAACTTGTTCGCCGTAGTCGTAAATGAAGTTCTTAACGACTTTCGTTTTGTTTTCAAAGCATCCATATTCACATGAAACTTAAAATAGTTTCTTAAAATAATTCGTAATAAATTCTTAATGTCTGTTTATAAAGAAGAACGTAAAGTGAATATATTTTCTGAAACTTAAATCACTTTCGTAAACTTCATATCGTAACTCATAAACAGTAATTTAAATTATTCGTACCTGTACATTTTATAGTTCAGAAATCTTCGAAAGCAGAATTCTGTCCTGTCGCGGACGCCACTTTATTATGACTGAAGACGATCTTTTTCTTATAACTATTTTATTTACCTTATGTACAGGAGCAATATCAAAAAAAAAACATGAATGAAATTCTACAAAAAAAAAAACCTCTCTGTTGCCAGTACCGCTAGCTGAATAACAAGTTACATAATTAGAAAAGACAACAGGAAGTGTGAAATATAAAATGAGTGGCAACAGTCCAGTACACAAATAAAAACAAATTTAAGTTTTTTTATTTGTGCTGGACATAGTAAACTGAAATTAAGTTAAAGTCAAAATTCTGTAATCAGCAGAGATGATGAAATAGTAGAGATATATATAGTCGAGTAGAGTTATATATTATGCATAATACATATTTTTGATGCACTTAAAGAAGTTTTGAGATGAGAAGTTTCCTTGGAAAAGTTGACTTGTCCTGCAACTGATAGCGCACTTACGATGACTAGTATTTCTAAAGAGTTGCAAGATTAAAAGAAACAAGTACACAACATATTAATAATAATTTTAAACATTTTAATTGTATTACTCCATAGCAAGTACTGTCCTTTGGCATGTACTTGGATATATTGGACATGTTTTAAAATAGTCAATAAAATTATAACTGTATTCGAGCATGTAGACTTTGGTATCGTCGATTTGCTTCATTTCTGGAAGATATTGAATGTGAATTGATCGTCAACCATATTGTATAAAAGTTCAATGGATTTCGTGTCATAAAGTGTTAAAACGATCTTTTAAATTGCTGGATGAAGTCGTTATTTTTCTTGAAAACAACAACAACAAAAAAAATTATGAATGCGCTGAATAAAAAGATGAACTTGTAATATGAACTAAAAGATCCTGACTATCTCAGTTGATATTACAGGTCAATTTAAGTTAAGCTTCAAGGCAAAAATCCTTTTGTTACAATGCTATTTGATAATATTAACACTTTCAAACAAAAATTACTACAAACATAAAGAGAAAACTTGTCTCACTTTTAAAGCTTTCAAAATTTATTGATTAAATCACTAAAGTTAATATTTACAGAATATTCTCACCAAAATGAATTGTTGAAAATGGAATTCGATCGAATATTTCCTGATTTTGAAAATTTTGAATTACAATTTCGTTTCTCAATATCACCTCCATCTGTCGATATTGAAGTCGTTGATGAAAACTTACAATTGAATTAATTGAAATCTATTGTGATTCTTTGTTGAACTAAAAATGTTTGGAATTTGAGATTCTCTAGATTTTATACATATTCATCTGTAGATAGGTTTCTTAAAATGTTATTTTTTGTTACGCGTATAATGACTGGCTATGTTTAGAAGCATTTATTTATGCGAGATTTTTTTTCTTTAATGAAAAATAACAAAAATTCAGAGAGGTCAAGATTAAATGATCAACATTTTCTTGAAAAATTACATCAACTCAACACGTTTTACCAAATTTTGATGACTTGCTTTGAGGGGGGGAAAACAATGTCAAATATCTTCTAAAAGTAATATTAAATTGCATTTCGTATTATAACTTTTATTTATATTTTTATAAGACATTATATAATACATTGAGTTTTATAAAAAATAATTTTAATCTTTCTAAAAGTCCTGTTTTGTTAATTTTTTGAACACTGATAAAACATGCGGCCCTCAACTTAATATAAAATAGCTCATGTGGCCCGTGATATCTAATGAGTTTGACATGCCTGCTCTAGCTGAAGTACCCATATATATATTCTTTGCATGGGTTTAATTAAAAACTCGGCTATATGTTATAGGAAGCATAACATTTTTAATGAGGTTTAAACCAGGTGCAGGTAGTGTTTCCAAAACTTTACGAGTTCTCATAATAGAAATATTTTAAGCTTTGGGAAGTGGCTAAACCAGCAACGTTGATTCTTTGAACTGCATGATAAATTAATAGAGAGAAGTTTAAAGAAAATATTAATTCTTTTCTCTTTACAAAAATGTGCCATTGCCACAATTAATCGCACGATGGCGGTATCAGCAAATGTCGAGTTATCGATTTAAGATATCAAATTTTGAAGATATAACGTCTTTAGTACAAGGTTTTATTAGCTTGTCGCATATTGTGCGCAATGTCTCCCCTTCTTTACTATTTCGATAAACTGATGCGAATGTTGAGTGAGGGAATATTTACGTCGCACTGTCCAGCCCCTCGAGCGCCTTTGGTGTCGAACCTCGTAATTTTGAACCATGGTCAAGTGACGAGGATGACACCTGAGCTGGCACCCCGTCTCCTAACTACCACACCACACCAACGGGAGGAGTTTGAACCCTCGACAGATTTAACGTGCATCGCTCTTCTGCATGGCGGGTCTTCAGCGGTACTAGGCTCGAACTCATGACACGCCGGCCACGAGTCCATTACCTTGATCACTAGGCTGCCGTGGCCTAACTGACTCGAAAGGAAACATTAAAAGAAGTTTAGTTGTTAGAATACAAAAATTCTTTTTTTTTTTATTTCTACTGAGTTGATATTTGGTAATTTACCTAGTACATTCCCCGGAATCTGGTATCTCTTTCAAGCGCGGCGCCCTATAGGCGGATAACAATCGCCGCAGGTAATTTTGATGCCCAGATTCCAACCTAGAGGAACTCACCTGTGCTCTGACGATGCGAACATATACTATTTTGCCGAGAGCACCTAAGCCAAACATACACTCTCTGGATCTTTTACATGTCGTATAAATCATACAACATGGCCGCTGTTGGTTTTTTACATCCTGAAAATCCACCAACTTGGGCCGGAATCGGACCGGCAACCTTGGGTACATAAGGCCAGCGACAAACCAACCACGTCATCCAGCCGGTATACAAAAATACTTTGAGAATATATTTTGATATTTAATTCGTAGCGCTATTGTTCAAAATTCTCATTAATTAGCTTACGAAGATGTAGATGCTGAGACTCTACGCATATATATCCTTTTTTTTTAAAAAAAAAAAATTAGCAGTATAAGAGAGAGCTATTCATAATTATTGCTTCACACTCAGCTCTCAGTTCATTGTATTCATCTTCATTTCCCGTCCAAATGGTGGGCGCGATAGCCCAGTGGTTCCGGTCACGAACTCGTGGTTGACGTGTCACGGGTTCAAGTCCTGGTGCCACTAAAGATTCGTCGTGTAGAGGGGCTGTTGCACATTAAATATGTAGAGTTCAAAGTCCTCCGGTTGTCGTGGTGGAGAAATACCAACTTAGATGTCGTAATCATCACTTGCCCCGATGCTCAAAATCACGAGGATTGTTGCCAATAGACCTCATGTTGTCTTATAGCACGACGTGAAAAAAAACCCTCCCTTACTCACACCCAGATGAAGCTAAATGCTGAATAGTTATTCCTGTGCTTCAAACTTTTTTTTAAATTAGCACACAAATATTCTTATGGAAGTACTGATTGAAATACTCGCAGAGATTGTTTATAATTGATGATTTCTGTTCACAGAGTGTAAATAGTGTAATTTACCGTTATTGACTTTGACTCCTGTTGAGTTCTTTTCAATTCACTGGGATTCTGAAGCATTATTTTAATTGAATTATATATAGGGACGCTTTTCCGCTTAGGCAAAAGATTTAGGGGCGCAAAAAATTGGAGGGATAAAAACCAGAAAGAATTAAAATTACAGCGAGCTTACCACCGCCTAGTGAGTCATGAGAGAATCATTTCTGCCCTTAAGAGAGTAAGGACTGAAGTGAGGTCTACTATAAAAAATAAAAAGATTAACGGTTTGATGTTGCTATGCACTCAAAATAATATGACCATAGAAATTGATTACTATTATTATTAATGATTTTGCAATGATCAAAGCTTGAAGAAAACCTTTGTTATAACAGTACAATGAAAGTGACTCAACAAAGAATAAGGATGTCTAAAAGTCAAAGACAGTAAAGAGATAAGCGATGAAAAGATGATAATTAACAGGTTGAAAACAGTTCATAGAATAATGTATACTCTAAACCGTAAATGCAAACGATTGCATTTATTTACTGTACTAATTTACAAAAAGATAGGTGGTCCGTGAAGTCGTAAAGTAAGAAATGGTAAGAGAGTGGCTAAACCATGCCACTATCTTTTCCTTACGGTTGCCATTCCGGAACACGGCGGGTCCACATAGGTGATGGACAATGGAACGACTCTCCAAAAAACAGCAAAAACAAAGAAAGGGTTAAGGGAAAAACTCTCCCGAGTTTAAATTGGCGTTAGAACTGAAGGTAGGTGCTTTGGAAATAGTGGATGGGGAGGGGCGTTACAATTTGAAGTGCGTAGGGCGCCAGAGAGGTTAAAAACGGCCCTGATTATATATACAGTCGATTCTCACTCATTCAAACCTTCGATAATACGAATCTCTCGCTAATTCGAAGTATATGCTCAAACCTTAGAAAAACTCATGCTATTTCGAACTAAAACAGTACGTTTTGGTACTCCCAGCATTTCGAAATAAAATCTGTGGCCAGACAGAATACAACACGTGATAATTCGAAGTGATCTAATAAAGCTCTCGACAATTCAAACACTCACAATCATGTAGAGTCCTGTAGCAAACAGGTTGGACCTTACATATTTTGTGTTGTATTGTTTCTGCTTGTCTCCCCTATAACTTAGTCTTGTTGATGACCATTGGAGTTGACTCCGATTACTCTGACAGAAGCTAAAGTGTCCCTTAACAAACTACTCAACTTTTTCCTTCAGAATCATGTTGATGCGGTCATTTTTCAAGCTTCATTTATTGTAGAAAATCTATTGACAAAGTTAGATTGAATGCCATAAAACAAAAATAGATAACACATTTTTCGTCAAAAAAAATTATGTACAGTATGTATTTTTTAATAGTTGTTTTTAATACATAAATAAATTCTTTTAATACAGGAATTTTAACTTCTGTTTAATATTTATATCGTATAATATATGTACTTTTGAAAAATACTTTAAAATAAGTTTATGCGCATGAACACAATTGTTGTTTTATTACATAGTTTTAAATTCAATTGTGTTAGAAAAAAAATTATCTTCGTATATTTTGGGAGTTTTTTCCTACCCTCTTGATTATTCAAAGTTTTTCATTGATCCCTTCAACCTCGAATGTTTAAAACGTTTTGAATATTTTAACGAATGTTTGGCGCAGTATAGCCGGTCTCGGCTCTTGTGCCAATAAACCCTACAATCAATCACTCACTCAACCTCGAATGATCAAGAGTCGACTGTGTATATATAATTATCAAATGATTTTCCAAAATGTCCTAGAGTGCATGAAAATGATTTGGAAGTGAGCTGTTATTACCGTCGCACGTAGAAGCCAAACTAGGGCTGTAAGTGATGGACCTCGTAACTTTGAGCCACGGCCACGTGATGAGGACGACATCTGAGTTGGTAACTCTTCTTCAAACTTCCACAGCAAGCCAATGTGAGGACTTAGAGCTTCGACACATTTAACTGCGTTAGCCTCTCTACAAGGCGGTCTTCAGTGTCATCAAGATTCAAACAGGTGATTTGACAACTCCAGCCACGACTTCATTAATTAGATACTTTTGTATACTTCACCCAAAAAATATATCTTTATTCTTACTTATCAGAAAAAAATAGTTAAAATCTAGTTTTACTGACAGTAAAAATATTTAGAAGTAAGAATCTTTAAAAGAAATAATTTTTTTAAATTATCACATTATAAATATTTAAGCTAGAATCATTTGAAAATACGCTTGTATATCCACTAACTTGTATATGACAATGCACCTCGTGAGCCGTCCTGCCCTGAACTTCCACTGTCCCGTGCAGACGGGATTGATGGGGGGCATGTCCAGGTGGGTTCCTCCCCCTCTGCATGATGCCATACGAAGATGAAGGCATTTACTTCACACGAAGACCACTTCTTCGCCCTGGCAACATCTGGGACTAAAAAGCAGAAAGCAGCGAAATCAAAAATTAATAAATAAGATTTACATTTCTTTTCTTCATTTTGACTATAAAAAAAAATTGGATAATTAGTCCAAACACCTTACAAGTAAATGGCTTAAAGATTGGTTTATTACTTTTGCAAAGCAGTGCATTGTCAGAAACTATCTTTGTAATAAAAATAATTGGTTCGTATAAATTACTTCTTGTCATAATCTAGGACAGCCCTAGATATTTACCTTACATGGACAGATATCGCTAATTCCGACGGCATCATTGTTCTCTCCGACTGTAGATCCGCTCTTGAGGCCCTCAAGAAAGGAAAAATGGGACTCACCCAAGAAATCAACTCTCTTTTACTTTCCATTGGTGCAGTGGGCAAATCATGCATCCTCCAGTGGATCCCGGCCCATGTTGACATCGAGGGGAACGAGATGGCCGATTTCCTTGCCAATGAAGCCAGAAACCTTGAACCTGTAACTTCTTCGACTACGGTCTTTGATGCAACGCAGTCGCAAAACAAAAGCTCTGCTCAAACCAACGAAAAAAATCCTCGCTGCCAGAATTAAATTATAGCCGAGAAATTACAACAACAATAACCAGACTAAGGACAAAACATTTTAAGGGCATGAAGATTCTGCCTGATGGATCCAGATCATATGTGGAATGCAGGCACTGCACAGGCAAGCAACTGGATCCCAAACATCTTTTTAACTGTCCTTCCATTGTTGGTGCCCTTTTTAAAATAGACAATGACTACAGCATGGACATCCTATACTCGGGTCGTGCCATGGATGTTGCCACGGCAGTGATTCACGCCTTTGGCAATATTTGACTCATTTCTTTATCTTTATTTTGTTATATACAATACCTTTGCACTTTGTTCATACACGACAACAACAACAAATTACTTCTCTCTATTATTTTAAACTTGAACTAACTTGTGACTTGATATAAAGGTAATGAAAGAAACTCTCTTCCCGAATGAAAAATGGGGATTAATCTTTTCATTTAGTTTCTTTTGATATCCTAAGGTAATCCTCCTTCCGGTGCTGTGAATCGTTTCTTTTTCTTTAAACTGAAGGATCAGTTAGAGAGAAAATATCAGCAGGGAGTGGTGACGGCAACTGAAAATTTGATTCAAAAGAAACATTTTTTTAATATTATTATTATTTATGCTTCCTGTCTATTTTTCTACTTTTTTTTTTTTTTGGTCCGCATGGTGCATTTGTTTTGGATAATTTTATGTATTTGAAAGAAAATTGGAATTGTATAAAATGTAAACTCTGATTTGGGTGGTTGTTTCCCGAAGGATCGGATTGTAGCTCCAAACCCTTTTCGGGTGAGCTCCGTTCCTTTGGGCATTCATCATCATCTTTTGATATCCTTTTAAATTTTGGACCAGTGAATTTTTTTCTTCTACTGAATTTTACTTATTTTTTTTTGTCTCTTTGTTAAGGTCATTTAATACAAATAAGTTTTATGTGTTTCTTTAATTTTTTTCTTTCTTCTTTTTCATTTTAATTGTACCTCAATAATCGTCGTCTTCTGTGCTTCCTTAATGATCTTTAATCAAGATCATTCTGCTTTGACCGTAAGATGTCTTGATTAGAGTTACACACATTATATCGCAAAACTTTTAACTTAAAAAACTTTCACATACACAAATCCTTTGCTATTATTAGAATATTAATGGGCTCAATTCATGATGGTCATGTGATAAAGGCTAACACGTGTTCCCCATTGAATTCAAAACAGACATTAAACTAATTGTACACGTTGTTCTATTTGTAAAACTTAGATAAAAATTCAAATTTTATAAATGTTAAATGTTATAAAAAAAGTTCTCCAAAAAAATTTTTAAAAAAAAAATTATGCATGTATTTTTAAACACAATGCATTTTTGTATACATATGTACATTTTAAGAGAAGTTCCTGCAACGAACAAAAGTTGGCAACAACGAAGAGTGTAATCTCATTAGCTGGAAACACAAGATTGCTTTATCGTGTAACTGTGACGTCACAAGTTTTTGAACTGATTAACTAGAAACACGTGGTTATCATTATCATGTGACGTCATAGTCACATGAATTAAGTTCATTGTATGCGAAATATTTAGAAGAAGACCAATCGTACCTTTGCAGGAGTAAGGTATTTTCTGGCATGCTCCATCTTGGCCTGAGAACTGCCATCCATGGAAGGGGCATTCGATGCATTCACCGGCCACCTTCCCTCCTGCGGACATGTCAGCCCCCAGATGGGGGCAGTAGGCGTCCAGCACGTACGCTTGACCTCCCTCGCCACGAAATACGCAGAAACGCTGACCTATATACAAGTCATAATAAGAGTTTTTTTTTATATGAAAGTAATTTGAAGAGTCGATGTCAGAAAAGTAAAATCACTAAAATGATAAATCTGCATATATGGCCAGTTACAAAGGCTTTTTATAAATACATTAATAACGATTAAGATTATTTTTCAGTTTCATCTCACGGGGCATGTCCGGAAACTTAGTTCCGTTATGGAAAAACTTGCATAAAAATCTTTTTTTAAAACAAAACTTATTTTTACCTGAAGCTATATTTCTAAATAGTTACCTCCATGGTTCATGATTGTAGCTCTAAACCCTCTTTGGGTGAGCTCGGTTCCTTTGGGCGTTCATTATCATGTAAAAGCAATTCAATCTGGCTATAATAGCTTCACTGGGCTAACAATCAACCAGACACACGTGTGCGCAAGTGTTGGATTACAAAATTTCCACTGCAGTTATAGTAGAACAAAACGGTATTAAGTTTCCGGACACGCCTCGTTTTTTCTGCAATTTTAATTAAGTTGTAGGATACCTATGTCTGCCCTCAATACAAATGTCATCTTAATATACTCATGTCCAAAATTAAGGTCACAGACATGTTTTTCGTCATAATTTTAAAATGCCTCCTGTAAAACTAATATACTTCCTATTTCATATATTTTGAAGAAGGAGTAGTAAAATATCAACCTTCAGTTTAGGAAAAAGTGTGGTTTAGCGTTCATTTGTGCAGAATTACTGGATTGAGACCGTTCAAGCATAGGGAAATGTTTACTTCAGTTTTGTCAATATTGCATTAAATAAACAAGTTAGTCTGATTGCAGTAAGAATAATTTATCATATTCGTTTAGATGATTCCTTGAGCCGTTGGCAGGCTTGAAGCTGGTCAGTCTCAAGGGAAGGTGGTTTTATGGTTACAAGTGGCCCGAAAGGGATCCTCCGGTTATGGAATCAATTTCGAACAAGTGGTACTATCACCAGGAAGACCAGACAAGTCCGACACAGAACATCGACACCTAACAAGATTGCTACATGGCATTAAGCGCTCGACGACATAGGTGGACAACGGTTCCTCAGCTTGCTCGTGACCTTTCTGCTGTGTCTGGAAGAAGAATTTCCAGGCAAACAGTCTACAGCCGTCTTACAGAGACTGGCCTTTACGCGTGGTGTCCTGATTCGTGCGTCCCAGGGACTGAATTCAGCAGGAAACACAGGATATTGTGGTGCTGAAACATCAGTTGTGGGCACCACAAGAATGGGGGCATGTTCTTTTCAGTGATGAGTCGAAATGTACCTAAGTGATTCTCGTCAAGTGTTCCTCTAGAGAGAAAATGAAACTCGTTTTCATCCCTACTGTGCAACAAAAATTGACATGGTGCCAAAGAAATCCTTGTGTATGGTGGCATATTGT
Organism: Trichonephila clavata; assembly: GCA_019973975.1. NCBI lineage: Eukaryota > Metazoa > Arthropoda > Arachnida > Araneae > Nephilidae > Trichonephila > Trichonephila clavata. The sequence goes on along the minus strand of BMAO01007627.1, from coordinate 8,442 downwards.
TGGGTAGTCGTTCACCACCGCACATTTTCGATACGTGTAATGTCAACTTACAGCATTATAGGGATCAGATCCTAAAAGCGCATGTGAGATTTTACTGGATACTATGGGCCAACACTACATTTTTATGGACGATAATGCGTGGCCACACAGAACTCACAGCGCTTAGGAATTTCATGAAGAAGCAGATATTCGCCATATGGATTGACCCTCAAGGTCTCCGGGTCACAATTCTATTGAACATGTTTGGAATAGTCCAGAAAAACCATTACTCGAGGTAGCTTCTCTCCCAGGGCCCCACAGGAACTAAAGGTCCCGCTTTGGGGAAAATGGGCTTTGTTGCCACAAATATTTATTGACACACTCGTAAACAATATGACAGCTTGTTGTGATACTTGTATAACAGTTTACAGTGGTCACACTCCATATTAGATGCACTTTTACCGATTTAAATGCTTCACCTCTGATTCATGATTTCACACTTTTTGATATGACTTGTATCTTAATTCACTATTAAAATCTTTTCCATATTGTTATGCTGCTATATTGTTTCTAACATTGTAATACGTCTCTGTGTTAACACAGTAATAGTTCTTCATTTTTCTCAGATTTTTTTATTTGAGACATTAATTTTGGATATGAGTATATGTGCATATAACCTAATTTATATTAGTCTAATAAACTGATCGGCACATTTCAGCTAACATCCCTTTCCCCCCTACATACGTATATATACACGGTTTTCGGTTCGACACTTTTTGCGGCCTTTTTCTGCCAACGTTAGCGTCATTTACGGTGTACTTTAATTAATTGACTACAACAGGCCCCGTAAATCTTTATCTGTACTAATAGTATGAATATCATAGAAGCGGTTGAAATCTACTATAATCGGGGGGGGGGGGTCATCCTGTGGTGAAAATATGTTCAACATCAGGATTCAACTGTATGGCGAAGATTTTAATGTAGAAATTTGCAGATACCAAGCCGACGAACAAACAGACAGCAAGTGTTGCGAACGGAGTACAGAAAGAGAGTTACGAGCACAGGTGACATTTGACCCAGGAGAGCGCCTGGGTTTCTCTTCACGCCTGTGGCAACAGGGGGAGGCGACACGCTCCGAAGGAGAAAAAGAGGGGATTCCTCTAGATGCGTTTGGACGGAGGAGTCGGCAATTGGAGCGTGCGCGATAATATTTAACCTTTCTTTTATGCATCCATGTAAATAGCTAAATAAATGTTTTATGTCATTGAGAAACGCTCGTCGCCACATCTTTTGTTGTAGACTCAGTTTACTTATTGTAAATGTGTTCTATTTCGAGAATCTAATAGAAAAATGTCCAATATAAAATTAGATTCCCAGACCCTCCCACCATCTTAAATAAATAAACCGTTGAGCGCTACAACCCCGAGAAAGTATGTCCGCAAAATTCTTTTCCGAAGGCACGTGTTCCCAGCTACTAACATCAGTAAGGTTTCGTATTTCTTTCACCCGGTTATAAACAAATACCCCCCACTCTTTGTCGCGCTGTATCCATGCTAAAGCGGTCATTGAATCTGTCATATGAAAAACACGAACATCTGGCAAAATTAAGTCACTTTTAAGGGCATAGTACCTTGCGAGAAAAAAAATTGTTCGTTACCTTATACATGTTACGATTCATCATAAGTTAACATATTTTGATCTGAATTTTTTATATCATCTATAACAATGTATAAACTTTAAGAAAACTAGACAAATTTTGTTCTTAAATAAATAAATAAGTACAATATTTTTAAAGAGATGATAAATATGTATACCAAATTTTAAAAAAAAATTACTTACCTCATGTTCCCGCAAGATAATTTTTAAATTATACACTTTAGAATCTCAATTATTGCATTAAACTGAAGCTAAATGTAACCTTCATTCTGTATACCACTGAATTGAAGGATATATTATATTTTAATATTTTTTAAAATTAAAAAATGTGTAAAAAATAATTTTTTTAAAATTTCAATTTTTATACTGTTGCAAATAAAAATGTATTGATCCATTTTCCATAATAGTAGTATACAGAATAAAGATCTATGACTAGAATATGCATGCCAATTTTTGTAGCTCAAGAGTAAAAACTTTTTTTACAATCTTGCGGAAAGTGTAAAAAACTGAAACTGAGAAAAACAAGTTTAAAGATTGACTTTTCAATAATTCGAATAAAACTTTATAAATAATACCTAAAATGATCCTGCTTCATATGTAGGACCTTCTAGTTCTGCAAAATGCTCATTTGTGGCTTTTCTTCTCATTCTGCTAGCCCTACGGGCCTCTAACGTATATGATTTTGATTTAATTTCCGCATTTCTTATGCGTGCATAATTGGCCCGAAAGGCAGAAGTAACAGCAAAATGCCCTATATTAAAGCCAAGAGCTTTCATTATCTTTATACGCCCTGTCATTCCCTCGTTAAACATTACTATTGCCTCATTTACAGCTATGTCAACAATATTTTTAGACGATCCAGAAGTTTTGGGGCAATACTTCCAAATAGTCGAGTTGAACGACTCATTAGCATTTTGCGTTTTACCTCCCAGACATTTTTTGAGCAATTTTGGTGCAGATAGTTTTGCTATTATAGGCTTTATTTTTTCCATTATGGCAATTGACACAGTATTTTTATGCTTAAATAAAGAAACACTATTTGTAGCAACTGCCTTTTGATATTTGCACACGAAGTATCACCGACTAGGCAGAAGTGATGCATAGGTTCATCATCAGTGGACCTATAATGACAATAAATTGCCCATATAGCCTGACGCATATCTTTAGCAGAGCTGCGATTCTGTCTAATAGCATTGCCAAAATAGGTGGTAATTGTGTCAATTAACTTATCAGTCAGTCGATTTTTACCGCTGATACTCTTACCATCTGATAATTTTTGGCCATGACACATTGTTTTAATTTTCGCAGCCTAGCACCCATACCGCTTTTGTACGTGACCCACACATTCAACTTTTTCGACAGCATATGGTACTGTCCTTTAAAGCTCTGGGAAGGTTTTTGTATCCCCATCACCGTTATACTTGATATATTTGGCATTTCGTTGTGGAACTAATCGTTGAAAGATCTGCTTCATCCCGTCTACTTCCTTTTATTGGAAGAACCAATATGGTTCTTTACACTGTGTGGTTGATGTTTTAGTTTCCATTCCTCATATGAATGTCCAGATTTTGGACCTCGCCATTTTTCACATCCTTTACAATATGAAGAAAGAACGGCAACATCAAGCACTTTTCCAGTAATATCTCCAATGACATTACACACACCAATACGTGAAGTGTGTCCGCGTGTTTTCCACGTACCATCACCACTGACGCAGATTTCGTTGCTTCCAGAAGCTAATATTTCTTCTTTCGCAGCATTCTTCATGGAGTCGTCTGCTACTTCACAACTGGCTAAATTAATTTTCCGTGGATCTTTTCATATGCCTTTTGTGACACTGGTGGTGCAAATCCATTGCTGTGCAAAAATGTTTTATACCACAAAAACCTTGCCCTACTGTGCGCATAGCATAGGTTATTCGTGTATTTACTTCATAGTCCTTACCTGAAGCAATAATTGGTGAACTTTTGAAAGTGGACAGTGTACTGCATGAGTAGCATTCAACATAAAATTCAGATACCAATCCATACAAAATCTTTTCTTTTAGAACTGCTTTAGTATTGCAGTTAGGACATGTTACATATTGGGATAGTTCAGATAATAAAATATCAATGTTTATCAATCTATATCCATTAGATTGATTGGAATTTCTTACTTCCTTATCAAGATCACTTTCTTTGCACAGTTTCTTAGCTGAAGCAGATATGCAATCAACATCAAGCTTATCTGATACTTTGCGAGTGTACTGGTTATTATGAAAACGTTTTCTCTTACGGCGATAGTCACTGCCTCTACGTTGTGCTTTGCTAGACATTTTTTTGTAAATTAATATGAGGCAAAAAAACTAAAATGAACAAAAATTAAAACCTTTTCTAAGAATTGCGAGATAGAACTCTAAAGCAGAAATAAGCAATATGAAAAAAATACAAATGTAAACAAACATTTGTTCGAACTAGGGCTGCGTTGAGTTGCAAGCTTCTTTCTCTGATTAAAAATAGATGAAGTTAAGAATTAGAAACAACTGGGGAGAAAATAATTTCAATAACGCCATCCGTTTGAAAACCGAAACTTACGAACACGGTTTGTTTACATTCGGTTTAAATGGACAATCTGCTGGTGACGTTTTTAATTGCTATTGCCTTAATTTTGGTCCGATTTTGATGCGGTTTGTTTTTAAATGCTCCTAATAGTCTGTATTAATTTTTAAAAATATTTTTGAAAAACCGATTTTTTGAAGGTGTAAAAGCCGCCAGTCTTGCACCAATACAACATGACAAAAATTCTAAACGAGGGATAGATATATTTCTCAAAGGGGCAACCCGAGCTTTCGCCTGTATCAGTTTCACAAACACATTTTCCGCGTATTCTACCCTCAAAAATACACAGGCAGCATATGCTCTTTTACTTGCGTCACAAAACACGTGCAATGTTATTCGTTTAATTCCATTAGAGCTCAAATTTAAACAGCGAGGTATTTTAATACCTGTAAGTATAGGGAGTTGCACTAACCACTTTTTAATTTGATCTAAAATAACTTCTGGGAGATTTTCATCCCAATTTAATTTTAGTTTCCAAATTTCCTGTAAAATTAATTTTGGTTTTAAAGTGACAGGTGCCGTAAAACAATCGGATCCAAAATATGATTAGCTATGAATAACAGTGACCTTTAGTTATAGCCTTACCTTCATTTATCTGACAGTTAATAATACATGATAAATAATCGTCTTTGAGGTTCCAAATGTATCCTAAAACCATAGTCTCAAAGTTGTCGGGTTGTTTTTCCAACTCGGAAAATATTTCAGGATTTAATAATACATTTGACTGCCAACCTCTTAAATTAAAATGCGTTGAAGATAATAATATTTTTGATTCTACTATAAATTTTTGCAACTGTTCTTCGCTCTCAAACTAGTTACACAGTTGTCAACATAAAAAGATTTCCTAAAATTTTAGCTACATCATCAAATTTGCAGGAGCATTATCTAAGTGGTGATTTAATGTAGCTTCTAATAAAAAATGGACTGGACGTCACTCCAAAAACTACTCGACGGTGACGATAAGTTTTAATGTGATCCCTATTTTCTTTATCATACCACATAACCTCAAAAAATCTCTATCTTGCTCCCTTACTCCTATCTGTAAGAAAGCCTTTTCTATATCTGATATAACCCAATCTTATATTTTCTAAAACGATTAAGTATAGTCGGTATGACTTCAATAAGAATTGGGGCCTTTTTCCAAGCAATTATTCAGAGAAGGATAACCCTTTTTTTGTTCGTGTGGACGCGTCAAAAACAGGCCTTATTTTACTCGTACTGTTTTCTTTAATAACGGGCCCATGCGGGAGATAATGAACGAAATTTTCTTTATCATTAACTTCTTCAATTATTTTTCTGATAACCAAAGGTCTAAAACATCTTGATACTCCTCAAATTTACCCGAAGCAATTAATTTCTTTTAGTACTTTCAAGTCTATTTTCAGCTATTTCTTATTAGATGATAAACGTTTACTGTCCAGAACCCAAGGCAAAGTTACCTCATATCAACCACTATGATCTACACTTATGGTTTTTTGAAAATTATTTAGTGTCTCTTTCTGAACTTCTAACTTTGACTTAGTTTCTACGGGATCTGTAATACCAAGAGAATCGAGTTTCCACAATTCGGAAATTCACATATCATTTACAAACATTGATGTAACATTCATAAAATTATTTTTATCAAGCTTAGTTTCATTTCTATAAGTTTCCCCATAAGCGTCCAACCTAATTTAGTTTTTATTACAACAGGACCAGATTTTAAATAGAACATAGTTCCAGTCAGTAGCATTTCCAGCTACATCTGCTCCTAGTAATATATCTATTTTTTCCTCCCAAATTATGATCGATATCTGACAAATTAATTTTTCTATTTTTTTAATTCCTTTATCCAAGGACCATGACTAACACTCGGTACATCATTACATATAATTTCTTGGTCATTACACATTTAGATTACAAGTATAATAATTATAAATATATCAGTTAAACAAATTTTATAACATTTATGTCTAAACATTTTTGTTTTTGAACCGCCAAACAAAGAATGAACAAATTCCTCTTCCCTTTCATATTTAAATCCCAGTTTTTCAGCAGTGGATTTTAAAATATAGGATTTTTGAGATCCGGTGTCAATTAAAGCCTCTTACTAACTCTTATGGTTTCCGTTTTTCAACATAACCACAAGAGTCTGCAAGAGAACTTCAGAAGTGCAAGCTTGATTAGCTAAAACATTAGTGCTAGATGAACTAGCTGGCGTGCTATTCTCAGTGGTTGCACTTTCGGTTTCTAAACCAGATCTCAAAGGCAATTTTGAACATAACAACAGCGTAATGCGGTTTTTTACATATTATACATTTAACATTTGATCTACATGAATGTGACATGTGACCCCTTCTTAAACAAATGTAACACATGCCTTTTTTCACCACAGCATTCTCTTTAAAATCATATGACATAGAAGCTGCTTCACAACAATTTTCAGAGCATGGGTTTTGTGATGTCGTGTTGTGTTGGGTATGATGTTGTTGAGGTTTCATCCAACAGACGTCTTCTTGAGGACAGCTCTTTTATTTACAGTAAACACATAAAAAGAAATATTAAACGCAAATTGTAACTACCCACGCGGGAAATTTCTCTAATCTGGCCACCGCCCTAACGCGCCGGTGCCGAGAAGCTATATATTTCAATAATAAAGAACACATTCTTCCGGTAGGGGGACACAGTGCGCCTCCTGGTGAGGGGAGAAACACTACACCCCCACACAAGACTGAAGTGTCACACATGATACTCAATCTGATAATAAAATAAATGAGCATGAAATAATATATATTAATATCATACTCTAAGATATAAGTAACTAACATTATCTCACACATAAAAAAAAATATATAAAAAGATAAGTATCATAACTAATTAAGAATAGCATTTTGATATCCATAATTATACCATAATAATAAAGAAATTGAAATTTAAGAAATACACAAAATAAACAACATTTAGTTAAAAAAATATTTGGAAATGAAATTCTAAAAAATATTGTTCACTAAATCTAAAATGTTCCTCTTAAAATTGAAAGGCACACTTGTTACACTAATCGTGAGAGTGCATCAGCATGAGGCATTTTCACACCAGGGCAATGTTTGATTGTCACATTAACTTTTGTAGAGCAAAAGCCCATCTTGTGTAGCCTCGCAGATTGTGGTGCACTCTTTGTCAAGTAAGTAGGGTTATGATCAGTATAAAATTCAATTTCAGTCCCAAATACCCATACTTTCGAACTTTTTAAGCTCCACACAAATAGCAAATGCTTCTCGTTCAATAGTTGACATGACTGTTGGGTCTTGCTCAATTTTTGACTTGCATAAGCAATTGGGTAACACTTATCACCACATTTTTTGTGACAGGCAAACAGCTATGCAATTTGTGATGCATCTGAATGAATGGTATACGGTTTATCAGGCACTGGAGAGTATAGAGAAGGTGCTTCCGCTAAAGCGTTTTTCAGAAGATGAAATGAGAAGTCATGTTTCTCAGTCCATGGGATGGAATCAGGTACTCTCTTTTTGGAGTTCGGTCAATGGATACACAAGTTCAGAATATCTTGGTATATACTCACGATAGTAATTGCACAATCCAAGCACACTACGAAGCTCCTTCTTCGTTTTAGCACTGGTAAATTGTTGATAACTGCAGTCTTTTCAGGATCTGGTTCGTGCTTACCAGAACCGATGATATGTCCCAAATATTTTATTTGAGTTTTTCCAAAGGCACACTTTTAAGGTTCACAGTGAAATATTTAACTCTGAAAGTTTCGTTAAAATAGTATCCAAATGAAGAAGATGTTCTTCCCAATTTTTAGAGAAGATTGCGATGTCATCGATGTAAGCACGTGAAAATTCTCCTATAACACTATAATGCTTTTGTTCATTTCACGCTGAAATGTAGCAGAGGCATTTTTCAAACCAAAACTCATCACCTTGAAGCGGTACTGTTGACGATGAGTCTTGAACGATGTAAGATTTTTGCTGTCTTCCGCCATGGGTATAGCCCAATACCTTTCAAGAGATCTAATGTTGTGATGATATTGGCTCTTCCGATAGAATGTATGAGCTCCACAGCATCTTCCATCGGAAAATCATCAGACAAACTCTCAGAGTTAAGAGCTCTGAAGTCAACGCGGAGTCGCAGGGTACCATCTTTCTTGTTAACGCAAACAATTGGATAGGCTATTTCTGCATCAGATTTTTCAATTAAATCAAGTTGTAAG
>BMAO01007626.1:0-42812 GCA_019973975.1 Trichonephila clavata | reverse complement strand
AAGAGCAGATTTATTATGTAAAATAAAATGAAAGGCATCCATATGTTCAGAATATGATGCTTAAAGCTTCTTTTTGACAATAAATATAAAATAGTTCTTCTTTAATAATTTTTGGTATGATTCTATATTACTATAGTACTTAAGAAGTCTTCTTTATGATACACATTTACAAAATATATATATGCATTAAAATTGGTCATTTTAGTTTTCTTAGTAAAACGAAATATCGGAGCAAATATCTTGTTTTCCTTCATAAATGTTCATGTTTAGTACATTTTATAGTAAAATAAATCGTTTTTACTAACTTCCGATTTTTTTTATTGTACCGATGTAACAAAATACTCAAAATAAACCGAGTATGTGTGAGCCATATTTTCGGAAAAATAAATAAATCACGTAAGTATTATTATCTTGAAATAACTTTTTCTGAAATATATTTTGTAATCTGACTTATTCGGGACGCTAGTTCTTGCTTTTTTGTCGTTAAACATACTTTTTCATTCTATTATATTGAGCCTACAACTAGCAACGTACCAGGGTTTATTTTCAGAAGTTTTGAAAACAGACGAAAAATCAAAGAGATTCCTCCTTTCTTTCGCAATAAAGTTTCTATGAAAATTTTTAATTTACTTAAGGGGAAATTAAAAAAAGCACAGTGTTTATAAACATTAACACATTTCCCGTATTGAATATTCACATAAATTGCAAAGTGTTTACTGAATTTTTCAGTAACATGAGTAGCCAACGCTGCTGTTTCTTTTGTAAATATAAATTTCATTCAGATGAGTAAATTTGGGAAGAGATAAATTAGTTGCGTCTATATCATGATTTAGAAACACATATTTGCATGTACTATTTTACACATCGACTAGCACTGATTTAGTTAATATTTTTATATTTTTGATCGTAGATGAAAGACAATTTATGAACACCCTGAAAAAATAAATTTGTTATGTCTTAGAAATATATAAGCATTAATACTGATTAATTTAATATTCAGTATTGTAAATAGACCTCGTACAGTCTTTAATATTAAAGATACAGATAATATGGAACTAAACTATTTTTCAAGATTGAACTTACATCTACTCTGTGCCAACCAATTTAATTTTTCTTTATTAATGATTGACATTGAAATATTCGATAATGGTCATAAGATCATGTGCCCCATGTGTCTGATGAGTAGTGGAATAGTAGCTCACGTTTAGATAGCTATGAAAAAATTTTTTAAAAATTTACACCCTCCTTCCCCAAAACAATAATGCTTGGTCAAGTAATGATGTTTATGAGTTTCGATGGTGCTTACGCAATAATGCCAACTTTCAAATTATTCGCCAGATTTGCAACCCCGATTTCGTACGTGTCGTAGGCGCTGAAATGGTAACCAAAGTCTTCGTTTTATATTTATCCGCCTCCCGCCATTCTAAGCCTAACCATTCATAGATATGGCAAGCTCAAATACTAAAATACGAATCTATGATTTATTATAATTTTAAATGATAAAATGTAATAATAGCATTCATAATTATTATAAAATTATGCATACTAATAACAAAAAAATAGTATTATTTTATTATTGCTATTATATAATTAAATATAATAATAATAGAATATAAAATTAATACAAATAATAATAGTTTTTTTTTCTTTTTATTGATTATTATTTATTCATAATTACTCTTAAACCTCTATTTAAAGAAGCTGCTAAATACCGAAAAAAAGGTTCATTAAATAGAGATTCATTTTCAAAATGTATTGCATTCTGGGCTCCAAGAAAAAATTCGTAAAATAGGGATATTCGAAAAGTAGAGGATCGTAAAATGGAATTCCAATTGTACTTATTATTTTTCACAAAATATTTTTCGACTACGTGTTGCATATTACAGTCCGCAAACATTCGGCTTTTAGAATTCATGCAGCTATATTCAATGTCGCCAAAATGGTTACGGCAATACATAAGTACCGTTTTGAAAAACCACATGGAATGCAGAGTACATTTAAGATGGGGAATATTTATAAGGCTCGTGTTAATCAAAGCCCTTTCTGAATGTTACTTTCAACAAAATATTGGTTTTCTGTGGTTTAAAAATTGTCCAGAATTTAAGGAACTTCAGGAAGTTTTTTGGATATTACACTCCCAATAAGATAAACGAAAGAAGTCTACATTTGTTTGAAAAACAGATTTTAAAGATAAACAACAAATATTGTCGTGAAAGGACAAAATATTACGGGGAGAGAAATTCGCAAGCTTCGAGAGAACAATACGTTTAATTGCTAACAAGTTAATCAAAAAAATTAAGTGCTCACGATTTTTTTATCAATTTTAACTACTTGTTTGCCAAATAAATTTATTAAAATACCACAAAAATTTCCGTTTGTTTTAAAACGTATTACTGTATAATTTACAAATAAAGAGTTAATAATATTCCATCTAATCCTGCTCCTGTTCTTCCTTAGCTATTCTAAGAGTTACATCAGTGTTTTTCAAACTGTGGGGTGGACCTCCTTTGGAAGGGGAAGGGGTGATAACACTACAAGGGGGGCGCGAGTGCGTCAATAAGTCAAAAACAAAAGATTATCTTTAACAAAAGTATTAATTTGCTGAAAGGATACAAAACGATACACATTCCGACATAATAAATAATAAAATACACATTTACACTGATATAATACACTTATAAATGTATCAGTACGGCATAATGTATTTCATAATTAATTTAACAGGACTAAGAACAAATTTAATAATTACGAGTGACCTTATGGGTAGGTCATAAATTTATACAAAAGTTAATGCTTATCTTGATAATTTGTATGGTTTATAATTAAAGTCGTATTATAGTTTTACGTCAAAGAATATTACTGTTGATTTCAATATATTGTTATTGTATAGAATGAAAATTATAATTAAAAATTGTTTATCAAGAATAGAAAGTTTGAGAAGCACTCGGTTAAAATAACAATCAAGCCCAACTTCCAAAATTTAGAGATGAAGATTGTTGAGACAGATAGAAATTCAAACTTTTCAAAAACATTAAAGGTATTTTCTTCACTGAAGACAAAGAATTTACATAGCACTCCTCAATTTTAATAAATTTTAGTGTTCATACTACAAATACTAATAATACTCGTTTTTTGTTTATAAAATACAAAGAAGGAAATATCATACTTCATTTATTTTAATAACTTTTTAAACCACTTACAGCTCGCATGTAATCAATTTTTAGGCAGTCTGAGAAATTTGACTTAAATGGTTTCTTCCTATTCTCATATTCCCGCATTTGTCTTTCCCTAAAGTGTTTTAAATTATTTAATTATAGCTTAGTTGTTATTAAAATTTTGAAAAAAAAAAGAAAACCTCATTTAATTTTATGTCACATTAATCGAAAACAATGTTGAACAACAATTCTGTTCTCATCAAGGCTATAAGTATTAAAAAAATAATAATGATATCCTAAGGTAAATTCTGATGCTTCGCTATTAAGTTAGGACCCTACTCGTCCGAAATTTAATTTGTTCTCGCTTGAAAGGTTTCTTTAATGACAATGTCACCAGAACTGCCGTCGATTCATCTGACGATGGAAATTTCTCAAAGACTTCAGAAGTTGATTTATTGTTAAAATCTTCGTGAAGGAAGCTATTAATTTCCAGAATATAAAGCTGTCTTAAAGAGCCTTTTAATTTCTCTCTTTAGGGTAACGTATATTCTTATAGCATATTTGTCCATTTTTTCCCTGGAACTTGGTTTATTTTGTAATAAACTTTGATTTAATTTTAATAAGTAATTATTACATGTAATAAAAGGTAACTTTGAAAAAAAAATGGAAATTTGCTGAGTTATAGGTCATCGTCGAAGTATAAAGCAACACGAGGATTATTACCAAATGGCCTAATTTTAAGTCTCTTTCAAGTAACGAGGACGTCATGTGAGCTGTAATCCCCCCCCTTCCTCACGGGAATGCATTGAGCTGAGTTTAGCGTGCATTGGTATATTTTACTACGCAGAGTTACAGTGTCCCCAAAGCTTGAACCCGTGGCGCACCGGCCAAGAATTCATTCGTAACTGTAAACAGTACGTTATCGGAACCTCCAGAACTTTGATATTGATCCAGGTTAGCAAAAAAGAAAGGAATACTTCTCCGGGCAACTTTTCGCAATTTGACCTGTATAAAAACATTGTGCAGATAATGTGAAACGCTTATGTAATATACAGTAATACTCCAAATTCGAGATAGGTGAAACTGAGTGATAACCGCATATATAATTCTGCATTTCAACGGTGCATAATTTCCCATGTAAATACAAAAAAGAATTGTTTCTAGTTGGATCCGGAGACGAAAAAAATAATAATTTAAAAGAAATTTTAAATAAATTTTAGCTAACACAAATGCAAAGTCGTCATTCAAAGTTATTTTCTTGCAGAATATTTCTTAAAGTCTAACAAAATAACCTGCCGGCTAAAACAATTTTTTTCTCGTAGCATGCTAATAATTTTGTATTCCTTGTTTTGTTGATATATATATGCTCTTCATTGGAGTCTATATTTACTAAAACTCTTATAACCATTTAACAATTAATCTGAGGAATTTTGTAAAAAAAAAAATCCAATCCTGCCCCTTTACCTTTTGATTGAACTGGATCTTAATACTTCCTTTCTAGACCATGGGATTCTACTTCATTTGGATGGCATATCCATCTCTCAAATCAGCATAGAAATAATACATATGACAACAACTATATAACAATTAAAAATGTTATTGTGATTACACACTTCGTAGAGAAGAAATAAATCACACAAAATAAATTACCGTGGCTAAACATCGATTCCGCGTGACATGTACGAACACGTACGTTAGCTAAACAGGAAGCGGAGAGTGAATAATCGAATAGCATATCACTCAAACAAAAGACGAATTGGCGAGGTTTGAAAATCGCGTAACTCCAAATTTGCGAAAGCTGTGTAGCGTATAAGTCGAGGAATAACAGTAAGGAATGCATACAATTAAACATTTCTTGATAGAATTTTTTTTACTAATAAAATATGCTACAATATCTAAATAATATTGCTGAGAAAATTTAATACTTTGAATCTCATGTTAAAGTTTTATTTTAGAAAAGTTTATATTTCGTGATTAGGATTTACATATACATTGTAAATAAGTTATATTTTTCTTCCACGATACCTTGTTGGTTTCTTTATGAACATGAAATACTTCGTTTCATGAAAATGTCGTATAAAATGATGCACGATTCTTATATATTTCAAGCCATTAGGTCTTATAGAATATTTATAAGCAACGTCAAGTTACAACATTTTACTACAAAAAAAAATTTGAGTCTGCAAAATATGAATAATTTCAATATATATGCGAATAATATTTCTTTTCGAAACTAAAAGCTTTAGACATAGTATCAAAAATTCAATTTTATAAAATAAAATACATCTAAAATATTTCTTAACTTTAAAGAAAACTTATGCAAACTATTACCTTTAATTTTAAGAAATGTAAATAAAACAAGAAATAAATCAAAATATCTGCAAATTTATATTATTTTTATGTTAAGTAACGATGTAAAATATATTTATACTAATAAAAAATGTGTTAAATGCACTTCAGGCTCCAATTTTATTTTAAAATGTGACTTTTAGTTATCCGCAATGATATAACCAAACTTTACCATATTTTATATATATATATAATGACTTCTTCTAACTCTTTAACCTTACCCCGTTAAATTATTTCTCAGTTCTTTCGCACAAGACCGTTATAATCTAAATCTTAATCTACTTGCTCACGCGCATTTGCATCCAATCATGACTCCTGTTACAAAAGAGTCGTACGACCTTCACCGCCAGTCTAAAAACTCGAAGCAGACGGTTACGCGTCCTCTTGTCTCCATCATGTAGTCGGCTGCAGCTAGTGTTTGTGTATTTTTGTTGTGTGTGTTTATTTGTCATTACGTCCATCTATGTGTCTTCATGTTCAGTGTTTAATAAAGAAGAATAGCTTTTCCAAGACTGCCTCATCCTTAACCCGCGGTCACTCGCGCCTGTTTTCGTTCCGTCGTTACTCGCGGGGTGTAGAGAACACCCCAAACTTTTAACACGTCAATAATGATGCACATTTGTAAAATACAAGATGTTTTTTTATAATACAAATAAAAATATTACATTTATTTTATACAAATTGGACTGACATTATTTTAAAATAAACCTGCAAAATTTTCATTTTAAAATATATAAGTTTGTATTTTTTGTAAACCACGAGAAAAACGTTTATATCAGTAATACACTTACTTCATAATTAATGTTAAGGATAGTAGAAATTAAAAATCAAATATTTTAATCATTTTCCAAACATGTAGAGCAGACTATAAACATAACTCAATTGTTCGCGGAAAGTTCTCAGTACCCCAGATAAATTTTTGAAGGTCGTTACATTCCAATCGTCCGGGCGAGAATGATTGCAAAATAGCTGAAGGTTCAATGACCCAAAATGAGCAGCTACTGAAAAATCATGTTTCTGCGCATTATTTTGAAATTTTAGGAGGCTTTTCTTGTGGTTGGGTTGTACAGAGCACCCCGCGCGAGTGATCGCGGGATAATAATAAAAATCCAACATCAATTATCGTAAATAGTAACCATATACGGAAAAGCCAACACCAGCCACGCTACAAAAAATCATTTACTAAATTCGTCGTAATCTTTACTAAATCCGTCATCATCGTTATATATATATATATATATACATAAACTTGATTAAAAAGCCTAAAAACGTTAACAATCGATAAGAAAAAAAAGTAATATTCGGAAAAAATTTTATTAAATTTTAGATAATAGTATTTATCACATACAAAACCCTATTATCTTTTGATTCTACATTGCCGCATAAATTTATTCTATATGTACCAGCAATATGGAAATAATGTCCGACTGGAAGCGCCAGTTTGTCACCTCATCTTTCATACAGCTAACAACTGAGAAAGGCCCAACCCTGCAGGTGTTCATTCCCACTTGTTAATCATGTGTAAGCGGGGAAGAACGGCCACTCCTTCAGTCGGCTTTCAGACATTTTGACCACCTGCAAACTAAAGTAATTGCATTCAATTCATAATATTACATATGATTCATTTTTACATTATTTCAATTATAACTAAATATTTGTATGTTTCGCGTTTAAGAGGGTAGTTCACTTTCATAATTACACATTCCTCGTTTGCTTGCATCATTCTAAATCTTTTTTAAAATTAAAACAAAATATTTTTCGTATCCCGATTTCAAAATATTATTTATGCTTCGCAAAGTAATTTTAAGTAGTATTTATTTGTATTTCAAGAAATTCATATTTATAATTATTGTTCACATTTTTTTACACCTTTTATATTCATCTAGTTTATAAAAAAATATTATCATGTCATATTGGATTAAAATCTCTAGGGGGTAGTTAACTTTCAGAATTACACATTCCTTGTTTTCATGCATCATTCTAAATCCATCTTAAAATTAAAACAAGATATTTTTCGTATCCGATTTCAAAATATTATTTATGCTTCGCAAAGTAATTTTAAGTACGAAAGTATTTATTTATATTTCAAGAAATTCATAATTATCATTATTACTCACATTTTTATGCATCTTTTATATCCATTCTAGTTTATAAAAAATTATTCTAATGCCATATTAGATTAAAATCATTAGTATGAATTATGTAGCAATTAAGATATTACTCCATCAACGTGTGCATAGAAAGCCATGAATAATATATATTCCTATGAAAAACAGCATCAAAGCAATAGGTAATCAATACGTTGAAATTACGGCACAAACGAGATTATATCGGTAGCGACACAATGTGGAACAAACTCATTGAACATCTATCAATGGGAACTCAAATCCTTCACACATATGGTGCATTTTCTTTTTTTTTTCTTTCTAATGGGCTGCGTATTGGTATTTCTTACCTTTGCATTGACCTAGTTCATTCCACAGGAGCTGGTATCACTTTTTAGTGCGGCACCGTATAGGCTACACCAATTGCCGCGAGTAATTTTGACGCCCAGTTTCTTCCCCAGATGGAGGCACCTGAGCTCTGACGAGGCGAAATTGAACTTAGGAATTTAATTTTGCCGTGAGCACCCAAGCCAAACGGGCACTTCAAGGGATTTTTTACATGCCGCTTAATCATACGACATGGCCACTGTCGATTTTCTGCATCATGAAAACCTACCGACTTGTGCCGGGGTCAAACCCGCAACCTTGGGTGCAGAAGGCCAGCGACAAACTGCGCCAACCAGCGCATTTTCTTGTTCCAACACTTCTCGCTGCAATCAGTACATTGTAGACTTGTACTAGTGGATTTTTTTTTTTTTTTTTTGTGAAATTATATTTACCAGTGTCCAACCGCGTAATTCCCCAGATGCCAGTTTATCTGCTAGAACTTTCTCCATTGCGACTACTTGACAAATATAATAACATTCTTCATATACAGCTTCATACACAGATTTTTCTCGTCAACATAGTGCATGCATGTATAGTGTGTTTTGCATTAATCACTTTTATCTTTCTTCTTCTTACATTTATTTCCATGTGGCCGGGGTAGCCTAGAGGTCAAGGTAACGGATTCGGGCAGAAACGCCGAGGTTCGTTAAATATGTAGTTGCTCAAACTTTCTCTCTTTGATGTAGTGTGGAAGCTTAGAAAAGGGGTGCTAGCTCAGGTATGACCCTTGTCACTTGACCATGGTTCAAAATTACAAGATCCGTTGTCAAAAAGGCTCGAGTAGCTGAATAGTATGATGTTAGTATTCCTTCACTCACTATATTTCCATGACATTTATATGGATGATTAAGTGTTTATTAATATCTTTTTGGATCTTTCCAGGGTTACTAGTTTGTCTGTTTACTTCAAATGGGTGGCATTTTGGCATATAAGCCATTTGTAAACACGCCAAGTCCCCAAGAATGGAAGAAATTTCATTAGTAGCACTCCATCTAGTGGCGGCTTCCACTACTAAATTGTACATCCGTTTGAATTTTTAATTAATTTCAAATTCTCGTCGGATGCTAAATATTACCGTTAATTTATACCAAGAGTACCAGGGACAGATTGATAATTAAGGGATCTGTTTCCTGCCGCATAATCATATGACATGCGTGCCTACAATTTCTGCATCCAAAAAGCTATTGACTCCAGTCAGATTTGAACCCGCTGTCTTGAGCTTACGATGCAGGTACGCTAACCCACAGCCAACTGGCTAACCCAGAGTTACTAGTAATGTTATCGTAATTTAGATTTTGTAATGAGAGAACAACGTGGCTAGAGTATGCTATAAAAGTGTATATGGACAAACGTTCAAGATTTCTGTAATATTCCTATTGGAAGATTCACATTAATAACAGTGGCTCACACAAGGTGGCGTCCTCAAGTCCAGACCCCCCACCAACGCAATTGATTTGTTTCGATTTGTTATAATTATATATGCATATTGTGTACAATTAAATTAAGTATTTGTAATTAATAATTAATTTTATCAATTAATTGTAATTATTTATTCAATAATTAATTTGTCACCGTTTTCTATTACCCGAAAATCGACAAAATCAAATGAATATGATGGGCGGCGTATTGGTTTATTATACGATAATGGTGGGCTTTCGACCCTGACCCCCCTTTCAAAAATTCTTGTGTGCGCCACTGGTTGATAATTATTCCACGATAATTGCTTTTAATTATATTGAGAGTGGAACTTTAAAAATATCAATCAGAGCACCAAATTGTAGTTGATAAATTTTAGTACCTCTAATATTCAGGATCAAATTACAGGATGAACAGAAATGCAAGTGTCCCTGAATGAAAAAAAAAATAATTAATTGCGTTTATATTCATTTATAATATTCTTCTCAGAAAATTGAACATTTTTTTTTGAATAAATTTTCTATTAATTTTAATCCCGATATATAAATATATTGAATGTTTCAAAAATATTATCTGGTTCAATTTGTTACTAGGGATGATGATGAATAATGTACTCTATTTTGACTTTGTTATCAATACCTATTAGTCACTGTCATCGTTGCAAAAATTAATAATACCAGATATCTGAAAAGTATAATTTCAAATATTAATTACGAAACAAAGTAAATAAAATAAAGATTATTCCCTTACGATTTTTTGCTCTTTAAAGAAAATATCAATGTTTATTTTTACAATGCTTTATTGTAAGGTTTCAATGTATGCACCATTAGTTGCACGCAACTCATCGAGTCTGTACAAGGTTTCTGGCCATGTTCCATGAATAATTGTAAATCATTAAACTGAACGGCCAATGTAATTTCACTTTTAATTTTATCAGTGTAACTAATTACACGTATAAACGTATCCCTACAAGAAGTCCAAAGTTTTATGCCTAGATATCTAGGTGGTCATGCCATTGGGCTTCCTCTTTCTATCCCTCGACTGGGCAACTTTTTCTCATTTCCAAATTCCAGTGTGGTGGCACACCATTTACGTTAAACGTGTGTTACACGTTTAAATTTGATATAGCATGCTACAATTAGCGCTGGTTCTTACGGTGAATCCATTTTGAAACGAGGATGTTCAAAAATGGGACTTTGCTCCATCTTGGTTTACACTACATTAATGAGAAGCATTAATCTTTTCTTTATGGGACAAAAAAATCATAAATAAATATCTTTGTTTCTTTTTTTAATTAATTTTTGAATGTGTAGTCATACTTTAGGACACCCTATACATATAACATAAGATTTTGGCGTACAAAATATATGTTACCTTTTCTTTATCATCAATGAGACTGCACTTTTTAATCAGCTTCCAATACATGCAAAAGCATAAAAAATATACCAATAAATAATTCAAAATAAGATAAAATGAGAATAAATATTGATTATCAGATTATAAATATTCAGAGTAAAAACATAAAATGATAAACGAAAAATATATCCTAACAAATAACTGAAGTAAATTATATTATACATTTCAGCATATCAATAAAGATTCAAATTATCGGAATTGTTCTTATTATTTTACAAATTTTCTTTAAAAGTGCTTAGTAATCATACCTACACAAACACTTAATGGTCAACACAATATATGTAGGTCTAGGGAGTGGGATAAAGACGTATGTTCACCAAATGAGTAATTGCTCTGCACTTGCGTTGTTCACTAAACAACTGCAGACAGTTTACCCCACTGAATATTATTACAAGGAATGTCCATCTAATGACGCAATGTGTGATGCTTAGACGGGATGTCAATCATATACTCAACTATAGTCGTGCTGTACTAGAATAATGTACTCGAGCTATTGAGGGCTTATGCCAAGAATGATTGAAAATTTCATTAAAAGGCTTTTGTGCTGTAAGTGATAAATAGATGTTCCTGTATTCATGATTTTAAAATGTGACGAATGGATTTGATGTCATAGCGTAATATACCGATAATATTCAAATTTGGAATATTTTGAATAGTTCATTCATTCAAAAACAGTTCAGTATATTTATAAGATACGTAAAATTAACTTCAAAAGCTCTCAATGTTTTTTAAAATATTAGGAAAAAAAATCCTACATACACAGTTAATTTCGGCTTAAGATAATTTTGAAAAAAATTCCACTGATTAAAATTACAAATAAAGGATGGATTTTTTTTTAAAATAACATTTTTAAAAATTATTATAAGCAAATAATTGCCAAAGTATTCAATTAATGCGTTATGTTTTTAAAAATAAAATCAGTATTTAGAATCACAATACATAACATGAAAATATGCAACATACGCAATATATTTCCATAAACAAGATATAGCTTAAAATATATAACATAACTGTAATTGTTTATATTTGAGCCTACATTTATATATCAGAATAAAGTATGTGCATTGTTCTCAGATACCTTTTTTTAATCTCACCCATTAAATGAACATAATTTATTTAAGAAACCTACCACGTAAATTGACAGTAAAATAAAGTTAACTTATGTTACTGAGTATAAATGTTTTGTAACGGAATAAGATTCACTGGAATCACATTAGATCATATGTGCATTCAGACCAAGCACTGTTTATTTCGGCTTACTCAAAGTATCAAGAATGTCTATTGTCAGGGAGCAACTTTCTTAATTGAATCCTAGCTAAATAGAAATAATGCTTCTAAGTGCCTGAATTTTCAACACATTTAGCTTGAAGTGTGACTAGGTTTGCCTAAATTTACTCATGATCTTTTCCAAGATAGTCTCTTCGATAGATTACTAACAATTCATCTACGAACCCCTGCTGGAACTTAATACTTTACCCAGAAATCTCCTCAATAGATTCATTATTTGAATTAATACCTCAATCCCTTGAGTCTTTGGCCAATTAATAACTATGAAGTGTTGTTTTATTTTATGGGTGGGCAATTATTTATTCTCATTATAAGGTATAATATGCAAATATATATGCAATTTTTCACGTTCATTGCATCTTTAAATTTTTTAATTTGTAATGATTCTGACCATCCAGGACTTCGCGTAAATAAGTAACTATAAACTACCCACATAACGGGATATATTCATAACATCATCTTCTTGAAATTAAAACTTCAGGGTATTTAAACTAAGAATTACATAAGAACATCATGTGAATTTTTAAATTTCCAGTTGCAGCTGGGTACAAATACTCCCGTTTTCAGGGAATATTTTTTTTAATAATTTTACTGTAATTGTTTGTCTTTCTTCATTAGTAGATAGTCATTTGCTCCATTTGTGTGTGCTGTCTACTTAAATAAAAAAATTATGATATAAAAACACCATCCAGCCACCTCATCTGTTGCAAATAAAAATTAATAATATTGTAAAAATATAGTTGACTTGTTTCATATATATATGTACAGGGTGTCCAGCCTTAATGTGACCCAATGGCTAATTCTCGAACCGTTCGGTTTAGACATGCACTTAGAATTTAAAAAATGTTTTAAAAAAGGTAAGGAATGTTTTTACGTGCTTTTCGAACCCAAAAACCCATTAAGAAAAGAATTACGAAAATTAAATTTTTATACGGTCCCCAGGTCATATCACTTGTATTTAGGAAAATATGCAGTACACAAAAACAAAGTAAGCACAAAAAGTTTCATTTCATTACGATAAAAACTGACCGAGTTATGCCTACCTAAAATTGAAGCATCCGAGTTGCTCAGAAAAGGGGGTCGTATATAAATTTAGTTCAGAGAACATTAATTCACTCTCTACAAAAAGAGAAAATAAACACATCATAGAAAAATTAAAATATTGTAGAAAACATCATAAATTGACAATTTGTATTGCTGTATGGCAAACAACAAAAATTGAATTAAAGAAATACAACTTGTACCGAAAAGATTAAAACAGCTTGTTTTAACAAATAGCAGCAAAACATTACAGGAATTGCCGTTTAAATTATAGCATAATGTGGAACCTTGCGCCAATCACGAATCAGGGGCTTTATTATATTAGAATGACCAAATTAACTTAGATAATGGTGAAGGCACGAGACAGGGAATACGTCTATTGCAACTCCCAGTTTTATACAAGCGCTGAACAGCACGGGCAATTGTGGAATAAGATGGATGTCTTTGAGTGAGAAATTTAATGGCACAAAGTCTTGCCGCATCCCTCTTATTTCGATTACCTTGCCCATAAAGCAGTACCATTTCGCAGTATTCTTCATTTGTACACATCTTGTTGTCCGGTACTAGAATTCGTAATATTAGAATACGACTGTATGCAATTGCAATCGACTACACAACAGATTTTTAACGTTCGCCATGATCAGCAAAAACGCAGCAAATCAGACTGAAGCCACAGCATATAAGTCTATTTTTTTGGAACTGCTTTTGTAATGCCAAATACTTTATTTTTTCTACGTTTCACAAGTACACAAAATAAATTTTATTTCTTAAGTACTCAATTATTGCATTACTAACGTATGCATTTAAATTTAAAAACGATTTACATAGAGTGGCGTGCAAGAGCAAAAGTTTACTAGCAGAGTTCCAACTAATTTCACTTTGGAGACGGCCCCTTACCAGCTACTTGAAAATAGCTGAGAAAATGGATAAAATATGTGATGTTCAAAGTTCCATAACTCGGCCAGTTTTTATCGTAATAAAAGGAAACTTTTTGTGTTTACTTTATTTTTGTGTACTGCATCTTTTCCTAAATATAAGTGATCGTACCTGGGGACCGTATAAAAAATTAATTGTTGCATTTTTTTTTCTAAATGGGTTTTTTGGTTCTAAAAGCACGTAAAAACATTCTTTACCTGTTTTAAAACATTTTTCAAATTGGAAGTGCATATCTAAACCGAACGGTTCGGGAATTAGCTATTGGGTCACATTAAGGCTGGACACCATGTATATATACATAGAGTCAGCTCTCGGTAATTCGAGGTTGGAAGGACGAAGGAAAAACTTCTATAATTGTCAAGAGGGTAAGAAAAAATTCTCAAAATACACGAAGATATTTTTTTAACGCATTTAAATTTGAAACTATGTAATAGAACAATAATAGTACGTATGTATAAATTTATTTTAAATTATTCTTAAAAAGTACATATTATACGGTATAGATGTTATGCAGAAGGTAGCTGTCCTTTTTTAAAATATACATTTGTATTGAAAAAATTATTAAAATAATACTTACTGTGCATAATTATTTTTTTGACGGTTAACTGTGTTATTTTCCATTCCTCAGTGGAAATAAAATCATTGTGTACCCGGTTCCCTCAGACAATGTCCTCAACACCATTATTTCTTCAAGGCAGGATCCAGTCCAGCCCATGCCCTATTTGGTACCACATGCTATACGTCACACAGATGAGCCATAAATCGTCATGTCAGTCCGATGCAAAATACACATTCTTACACATTAACAATACTAAGCAGACAGATGATCATCAAAGAAGCTAAGTTACAGGGCACGCAGAGACAATATAGCACAAAACGTGTAAGCTCTAACCTATTTGTTACAGGACTGTATATTATAGTGAGTGTTCGAACTGTCGAGAATTTTATAAGATAACTTCGAATTATATATATCCCGTGTATTAGTCTAGCCAGCCACAGATTTTACTTCGAAATATTGAGTGTACCAAACTGTTTTGTTTTAGTTCAAAATATCACGAGTTTTTCTATGAACTGAGTATATACTTCCCATTAGCGGGGGATTAGTATTACCGAAGGTTTGAATTAGTGAGAGTCGACTGTATATATATATATATATATGTATATACTGTTCTACAATTGCTACAGAATAATGAAAAATTGCGTCTCAGAGAGATGACCAATAAAAATAAATTCCAGCTCAGAGGGGCGGGGTAGACCATGACTCGTTATTTGTATAAAAGACAGTGCATACATGCTCATGATTCATACGAAAATTCATGCTGTTTGATGAAAGACGAAAATAATGCTAGATGTTATAACATGTTTTTTCTCTCCAAAAGTTTGCTTGGTTCTTGAAATAATTAAGAGCAAAATGTCACCAATATATAATTTGAGGCTACGTTCATGGGCAGCAGTTGGACAACAGGTAGTAGGTCAAAAAGCCGCGACTGTAGCTGTTGCAATGGGTGTATCAAAGAGTGTGATCTCGCGATTAAAGAAGGCCACTGTATGCGGAAATGCTTTGTGAAAGCATGCCAGGTATCGTGGTAAAAAACATCACACCTTTAGAGAATCGCTATGTAGGCCCGGTGGCAAAAACGAACAGAAATTTCACTATTTGCCAGATAGCTGCAAACCTTGCAATCACTACCAGTACGCATGTTCCAGCAAGAACCATCTCACGGCGATTAAATCATGTCGGTTTGCATGAAGGCAAGCCTGTTCGCCGTTCGTTTCACGTGTTAATTTGGAAGGATTATTTTTGCTGCTGGTTAATCTTTAAGGAGCATGTTGGTTGGGATAACCAAATATGGTTTAGAATGATGTTTCCGACGAATATCGTTTCAGTGTGACATGCAATTTTGGCCACCAATTACTGTGGAGAGAGTGGGAAATAAATTAAGCTCAAACATGATCTTAAGCTCAATCATGACGCCTTAACGTGATCGTTAAGGCGCAGGCATGTTGGTCTGGGCAGGCATCATGCACAATGGCAGGAAACCGCTTCATAGCTTTGAGCAAGGAAGAGTTACATCGCAAATGTATTTCAGAGAGATTATTCTGGATTAGTTTCACATTTTAGGGGTGCTGTAAGTTCAGACTCTCTGTTTATGGACGATATCACGTAGCCACACAGAAGCGTTGAGGTACCGGGCCCATTGCGAAGTGGAAATATTCTCCGTATGCTTACTCTTCCGACCAAAATCTTATCGAAGATGACTGGGATGCTTTTGCCAGACGTGATGCATAAGGAACTCCCCATCCCCATACAGTACAAGGGCTCAAAACCAACTTGAAAGAGGAGTGGGACAATATCCTTCAAGTACTCCGTGTTAGTTTAGTAAAGAGCATGGGCAACACAGATGCAAAATGTGTCCTTGGTCAACACACATTTTACTAAGGTACTTCGGTACTCATGTCTGCATCATTCTGATCTGGAGATCAATATTTTCCTGGCGTTTTGGAAATCCTTCAAGGAGTATCTTTTCTTTTTATTTTAAGTTTTTAGTTCATTGTTGTAGCGATATGTGTACCATTTTGCACTACAATAAATTAGGGTTTGCAATCCCGCGTCATATTTTCAATCCCAGGATTTCGGGATTACATTATCCAAATCCAGGGATTAGGATTGGATTATTTAATAAAAGTACTTAAATTAGCGCAGTTGAAATTGCGTAATAAAACTGTAAATGTAATTAAAAATTAATTTAATATTATTTTAATGAAACAAATAAAAAAAATTCATCATAAATAACAATTAAAAGTAGTACATAATGAAATTTTAAAAAAAGCATTTCTTCATTTCTTGTATTTCTGTAAGTAAGCTTTTAAAAACATAGCTCCTCCAGCATTTCACCTTTGGAACGGCTTCTTATTACTGTTATAAATTGTCCTGTCATAGAAAATGCACGTTCGAATTCTTTACTAGTATGTATTATCGTCATTAAATAGAAGTATGTTCTTTTCAGGTAGTCACCACGTCTCCCTCCATTTTCAAAAAAGAGACATTTCTTTTTGAATTTTTGATGACAGTGTCTCAAATCTAATAGACTGCATTGGTACATTAACCTCAATGATAACGTTATTTAGTTCTGCTACACTTAATGGTTTTTGTATATAAATTGATCCAGTTATTGAGTCAGAATGTGAATTAATTTCAAGTGTTACTTCATTTGAAATTGAAGATCTGTGTGACGTTCTCTCCCATACGAGAAATGAGAGCTGTGCATATATATTTATTTTTTTTTTTATTTTATTTTTTTTTACCTGTAGCACTTATAATTGCAGAAAAATGTTCTACGTACACATTTCATAAACAGAAAATAAATTTTTAAGAAATTAAATTCTCATAAGTTTTATGATAATTTTTTTTTTACATATAACTTAGACAAAAAATTAAATCCCGGAATTAATTATTTTAATCCCGGGTTTACGGAATTCCGGGTTCCCGGGGTTGAAAACCCTACTAGATATCTTCCAAAAATTCTAATTGCCTCTGTCCAAATTAGCTGACACTGAGCATCTTAAGGGTGGGATGAATGTCTGTTTTCTGAGCCCACTCGCAATGGGGAGAAAGTTACAGAAGAAAATAAGAGAAAACATATCAAATTTTTACGTTTAACATACACACCCTCCTCGAGCCCTTCAAGTTTTAACACGTGAGAAAACTGACATTAAACGTATACAGTGCAAAAAAAAGCAAATAAGATACAATAAATGTAATACCACATTCACTATACTTTTAAAAAAATTTCAAAATATAATTCAAACAAAAATTAAATCCGAAAATTTGAAAAACCACTGGAATCCCGGGATTTTGGGATCCCGGGGCTGCAAACCCTATTATAAATGCACATCGCCCCTACTAAATATGTGCTTAGTTTCCTTTCTTCAATCATTGTCTATTCTTAATTATTCCGAAAAACGTAACGGTTGCTAGGTAATTGTCAAGCAGTACACATACACACACATACATACACACATATATATATATATGCCAGGCCTTCTGCTAAATGAAGGAAGATGTCATCATTAAAATATTTATTCTTTACTACTCTTCAAGCATAGCTAGTCCAACATGGTGGCCATTTGGTACCCAGTCCAATGGAACAAAAGACAGCATAAAAGCAATGAGCCACACTCTCTCTTTTACATGATTACTAATATCTGTGTCAGTGCTCTCTCGTTCTACCTTTAAATTGCCCTATTCACCCGAAAATTCCTGCACGATGGTAAAGAGTTCGCTCTATGTTTATTTGTTATTCACTTAAATTTTAAGTTAAACTTTCCAGTCCTGCCATACATATATATATATATAAATTTCTACTGAACTTCAATGTGTTAACCTCAGTTATTACAAAATTTACTAAATACGCAAGTACTTTTGAGTGTCATGAGGTTAAAAAATAGTTTTAGTTTAACATAATTTTTTTAAATAGAATACGATTATTCACTTATCAATTAAATATAGTTTTGCATATTTGAAACAGCATTTTACGTATAGAGTTTGTTTTTATTAAGGTACAAATATTCCTTTGCAGTTCATCACGAGAATCATCATTACGAAATATACAAATTATTTTGAAATCAATTTTATGTTAATGTCGTATTATTTCATCAAACTTAATCTCTTCAGAAATTTCATTCGTGGCCAATGATACTTTATTCCAAAAAGCATTTGAGGTTATCTGAAGCTTTGTTCAAGTTTAATGGTGTTGTTTATTTTCAAATCCACATCAATCCCACCAAAACTCCTGTCTAGACGTTCCTATATAAGCAGACATGAACAGAACGCGCTAATCGATTGAGCTTTCTCCGTTGTCTGTCTGTATTATCTCAAGACGAGATCTAGGAAACGAGAGAATTACGTAAAGAGGATATATTTGATTAGGATATTTACATTTCTTATCAGGTTTCTTGATTGTGTTAAGCTTTAGTTGCGTTTTTTTCTGAGAGATTTTAAATTGGTATTATCCAATAGTATTTGTAAATAAGTCAAAGATTTTTAGCATGTAAAATTTCTGTTGAAAATAGCTTATATACTAAATATTACAGGGTATACCAGGATGCTTTATAATAATAGGATATTTTAAATAGAACATAAAAAACATATTTATAAAAATATAGAGATAATAGATGATAAATATTGGAAAAAGGTAGCGTAATAGGCAATTTAAAAAGTAATAGTTATAGAAGGAATAAAATAAAATTTTGCTGATTTTCGTCTCTTTTATAAGAATTTATATTTTTATTAAAATTTTTACAGCAACACATACTGAAATTTTTTTTGAACATATAGACATTGCATGATTTAATTCTTAATTTGTTATAAAATACAATCTGAAACAATCCGACTTTTTTTTTGTTTTTAATTTTGTTTATTTTGAATTAATTGTAACTTAGCAATTTATTTTGGACTTTCTCTATAAATAAACATAATTGTAAAAATGTTCTCAAGAAGGGTTTCTTATTAGTGTAATAGTAACTTTTTATATATATATATATATATATATATATATATATAAATGAGGATTTGTCATTTCTTCTCATGAGATATTAATCATTACTTCTTATACTTAGGAAAAGGTATATATTGGCCCTCCTCATTTTAATATTTAATTAAAATATCTGGTTTAACAGCTTAATTCTTGCTCTTCATTAAAAATTACACCACGCTTAAAATTCCAATATAAATACAGCATTTGAAGACAAAAAACTATATTTCTTTGTTTTTTTTTTAAAAAAAAATTCATAAAATGATATTAGCGAATAAAAGTTATTCTCTAGGTACATCGTGCATTAATAACTACTTCATTTCCACAGTCATCCCAAATTAATATAGTTAACCTTGAAAGTGATGAAATATTATCTATCTTGCTTCATAAAAAACATTCCATTCATTATTGGTCTTACATATTTAATGTTTTTGGCATTGCGTTGATTTTGCTCAATAAATAGTTTTTTCTGTCTTTTAACTATTAACTTTTGTGAAAAGGACATTTAAAGTTTAAACCAAAAAGATTGAATTCTTAATAGATATAAGTTGCTAAATAAAATATATTCTTCTCCTTTTAACTACTTCATAAGCCTCATATATTTAATCATCAAAACCTATGAACGTCAATAATTTGATATCTTGTTTTCAGACGATAGTGTGTACAACTTTTACTCTTTCCGTGTGTGTGAGCCATAAATAACCCTTATTCGGAATCCGGAGCAGAGCACAATTTTCAATGCAGTTATTTATGCATTCCAAGATGTTGATTAGGCTTTATCTAAAGCATTTTGTGTGAATGCTTTTGCAAGGTCAGGCAAAAGCTTTTTATTCAATGCCATAATTCATTCAGTTAGAGGATTAGGGAAAATTTTTCTTCCCGTTGCTTGGACAGGAAATGCATATATTATTTTGGAAGGTTGCAGAACAGAGCATTTGAGATTTCACTTACCGGTTACCATTTTGGATAATTCTTCATTTGGCGTTCGTCATAACACCGAAGAGGGATTATTTCTGAAAGCAGCAACGATCATTATTTGTGGGATGAGTGTACCATGACTCCTCATCAAACTTGCAGTTGGCAGGCTGTTCACAGCCTGCGGTACTTCGTAAGCCCATCACAGTTCTAATTGCCTTAGACGTACCGATTGGAGGCAAGGTGTTTGTTCTTAATAGTGAATGGAGACATATTTTACCTGTTTCAGTACATGCTAACAGAACAACTACTGTTGAAACTTGCTTGAAGAATTCACCTATTTGGAACTCATTCAAGCAATTTTCAATAATTACGAATGTGAGAACAGAACCACATGAGCAAATTTTTGCAAATTGGCTTCTACATCCTGGTAATGGAAATTTAAATTACGACTGCCAATTAGGAGAAGATATTGTAGAAATTCTTGAGTAATGTGCATTGTTAAGGAGTCCAATGTTGAGGAAATTTTCGAATCACCTTATTTTTGGTATGGAAAATCTGCCAGAAAAGGCTATTCTGTGTCCCAAGAATGAAGATTCTTTAAAAATCAACAAACAAGATTTGCAAAATTTCCAAGCCAGAATATGACATACTTTAGTCCAGATAACATTATTTGTGAAAATCAAGAAGAACAGCACAATTTTGAACTGGATTTCATGAATGCATTAACTCCTTCTGGAATAAACTTAACCTGAAAGTAGGATCCATTATTATGTTGCTCAGGACTTTGAATCCATCGACAAGATTATGTAAAGGTACGTGTTTTAACATTCGGAAAATGATGTGATGCTGAAATTTTGATTGGACATATAAAAGGCTCGCATGTCTTTATTCCCAGTTTTACACTTTGCCCTTCTGACAGCAATCCACAGTTTTGCCTTCAAAGGCGGCAGTTTCCAGATCGAACTGTTTTTGTTATGACCATAAGCAAATCTCAAGAACAAAGCCTTCAAAACGAAGGGATATATTTGCCTCAGCCGGTATTTTCGCATCGGATATTGTATGTTGCTATTTTCAAGAGCAGCATCGATGTATTCCGAGTTTTGGTAAATGGTACAAAGAAACAGGAAGAATTAAATCACTCAGAATTTTTACCAAGAATGTTGTATTCCGTGAGATTTACTTTGAAATTTTACGATTTGTAAGAATGTTTTTTAAGTATGCAGTGCATTTTGGAAATGCTATGATTATTTTTCATTTTAAATTGATGGTAGTAACATTTTTAGATTCAAAGACAACTACATTTGAAAAATAGATTTTTGAAAGTGCGTGATGTGCTGGTAACCTTAATTTTTTTTAAAGTAAACAATCTATTATTAAAAGGTCCATATAAATCCTTAATAATACAATATAAGTGTATACCTGATCAAATATTAAAGCAGTTTTTTTTATGTAAAAACTTATTTTGCATATTGTGGATTGGAAAGTTTAACAGGATCCTCACACCTCACTCTAGAAACTGTGCTTAAATATAACATTTAATGCACATGTTAATGGTTCCACAATTTTAAAATTTTGGCATTTCAGGATGTTGAGAGATGTCCCCAACCCTTTAACAAATCCCGCCAAATTCTGATCCTTTTCCCACTCCTTTTAGCCTGTTATTTTGGGTAAAAACTTTTTGTTAGCGTCGAAATACATAAACATTTTTGTGGCGCAAATTATTATAACTATTAATACATTCTCTTGTACCATTGCTTATGTTTTCATGACACTTTTCACTTTGAAGCATTCTATTTTAGAAAAAAAAAATATTAATCGTATTATTTATTTGATTTTGTTTTTCTAAAATAAATTTGTCTTCGTTTTGATAAGAGAAATAAGTGGAGGAAAATTAGAAAAATGAAATTTCAGTGACATAAATATAGAAAATACCAAAAGGTTTGACTTTAAGAGGGTAAGAGAAAAGTTCTTAGAGAGAAAAAAAAAAGGAAAAATAATGCATTCAAAACAGCCCGTGCAATGTCGAGCCATGTTGCTAGTATAATACTAAAATATGTTTAGTATAATGTAGTTTGGTATATTATAGAAATATTCAGTTTCATCAGCAATACTTTTATTCAGAATACTTGTAATTGAAAGTCTATTTTCAGTATCAGCTGAGAGCTGATACATATTTTTTAGGAGTATTCCATGTCTTCAAATTAGTATTTTTAAGGTTTTTTTTTCTATTGTGCCTAATACTTTCGTTTTTTTTTACTAATTGCTAATAGTACATGTAACAATAGTTGATATGAATTTTTGAATCAGAACAATACTTATTTTTGTTTTAAAAAATTGTACTCAGAATTTTTACATTTTTTTAAGGAATTTTCAATAAGCATTCATAAAAAGAAGCATTGTAGAAATACCTAACAGGTCATCGCAAAACCCATAACAACCTTTGTTATACATAATTTTATATACTTGTAAATCAAATTTTATGCATGTATGTAAACTTTTGTAGTTAGTGTAACATTTTAAAATCACTTCACAAATTTCAAGGTTTTTCCTTTAAAAATTAAATAGCTTGCTTTTTTATAAAATTTCGAGCACAAAATTTCTTTTACATAGTATACACACATAAGAGGAAACCAAAAAACCTTTGAAAATCCTTAAATTAAAATTTTTTGCTTAAATCGTACCATGTCTCCTTAAGAATAGGAAAATGCTTCAAAATGAAACCTAGACCTAAACAAAGCTCAGAAAACTTCAAATATCTTAAAAACTAATTTGTTATCATATCTGATGTTTGGGGGCAAGCTTCCCAATAATATAAACCACAAGGAAACGCTATAAATAAATAAATAAAAATTCGATATTTTTGGCATTTGTAGGGTAATGTGTAGCTTTAACATCCCACTATTTTGGGACTATTGTCTAATAACGCATGGCAACACAAATGACTGAAAAAGAAGAGTGGGAAAGCCGCCTAGCGGAAAGTCCTAACAAGTAGAGGAGTGGTTTCTCCAAAACAACCCACGTACAAAATTTAAATTTAATGATATTATCATTGATTTTTTCACTAAAAACTCATTATTCTAAAGTTGACTAAATATGTCAAAAATAACCAAAAGGAAGTTCAAATTATTTCTTCCTCTCGCTGAAAATTAAAATGGAATCGTTGTAGCAAATGTGTACTTCACGTTATGCATATGTATGGATAAAAATATTTAATTTATTCTATCCACTTTTCGGGAAAACTAATAAATTTCATAAAAAAAAATTGTATGATATAAGTGATAATTAATTTAAGAATTGGTATGGTGAGAATTGGATGGTATTTTTTTAAAAATTCCAAAGCACTCAGCATAATAGGTGCAATTGATACATTTTTATGTAGAAGGAATGAGAATGAAAAACACACAAAAGGGAAAAAACGAATTAATTTAACAGATTATTTACCAGTTGCGGTAAAAAACATTGTTATATAAGTAAAATTGTACTGATGTACATTCATTCCTTTGAACATGTACATAATGAACAGTAATGTCGATTGATTAAAGAAATTCGAATGGCATTTTAAAGAAAATTTCTATCCTTTTTTCCACATTGATACAGTTTTAATGAGATCATCGGCAATTGTTCCTTTCTTGTTAATTTGTTTTAAGCAAAAAGTTGATTCACTGAACTGAAAATTAGCTAATTTAGTGTAGAAATATTTTTCTCTAATTGTTTTGTTTTCTTTTCTGAAATCCATTAGGAACTGGAGTTGTTGTAACATAATTATC
The DNA here is from genome assembly GCA_019973975.1 of Trichonephila clavata. Taxonomy (NCBI): domain Eukaryota; kingdom Metazoa; phylum Arthropoda; class Arachnida; order Araneae; family Nephilidae; genus Trichonephila; species Trichonephila clavata. The sequence continues at coordinate 18,501 of BMAO01007626.1, read as the reverse complement.
ATTTTTCAGGAAAAACTAGTTCGTTAACTTGCATGTGGCATTTCCGCAAACAACACATTTTTTTATTAATTTTCCTTTCTATTCCTTTATTTTAACTATTAATAGAATTTAATTTCATCTCTATAAACATTCTTATACATAGGTAATATTCGTTGTAATGCATGCATTTATTCTATTTTTAACCCCTTTTTGTTGGAATTTATTTTAAATTAAAAATTTATTTTTTTAATTGTTACAGAAAATTATAATATAATGTATACTTAATTCTGGAATGTAAAATAATTTTTTTAGTAGGCAATTTTTGCTTGGGCTCCTGTGCTTGGTCAAATATGTGTTATCCTGTTCATTCAAATCCATTTTTTTCCTTGTAATGTAACAGATATTTAAATTTTAAAAATATATATATAACTAAACAATACTTTCTGATACTATATTTCTTGAATCTATTGTTTTGAAATGCTTAAGGTAAATATTTGCTTTATTTAGTCACCAAAATATATTTTAGAAAATGGGTTCACTGTTTTGTTGTCAAAAACACATTGCACCCTTGTTTATTTTACAGTAAAAAACATGAAATAATTTATTTCTGATTGTTATATTGCTCCTTTTGTCAAAACCGCTTGGTTCTGAGTAAAAAAAAAATATATGGAATAACTTTTATTGCAAATTTAAGGGGATAAAGTACGATCCAATTGACAAAAATCGGTGAAAAATTAAATTTAAATTTATTTGCCTAATTTATTCTTTATATATTTTCTATAACCTCACAAAATTTGAAAGCTGTAATTTAAAAAAAACACAGGATTATGATAGCTTTTACGTTCGTTTTTATTCACATCCCTGGCCAAATCAGAATTTTAAGGTTATATGTTACCCTAAAAATCATTAAACTGTCGGAAAAAATTTTATTGGCTTATTTGATACCTCGAATCTTTATAATAATGCCTGCAAAATTTCAAAGCTTTACCTGCATTTTTCATTAAGTAATGGAGCAATGTTTGATGCTAAACAGCAACTACCACGCCTACATTTCAGATTATCTGCTAAAAAAGAGCCTGATAAAAATGAATTAATTATTTTTCTAATTCGCATCAATGAGATTGACAATATATGTGCAGTAATAAATCATTTCAAGAAAGAATTGTGCAATTCATGCAAAAATTCTAGTGTGTGAAATATTTATTGGGAAGAGCAAATGGATTTGGTCAAGATTTAAAAGTTGTGCGAGCTTTTTATGATATTATTATGAATGAAATTAACACTTCAAAGCAGATTCTCCTAAAGCACAAATACTAAATCTCATTTTGATAACTCAGATAATTAAAAATCTAATTCGCAAGAATAGAAAAACTCTCCATTTTTATATATTTGTTTTTGGTGATATATATATATCCCATGTGTGCGAGATTCAACACTTTTATTATTAAAATATTTTAAGAATTTATTTAAACAAATGCACATATACAGTTCTTAGATTTTGATGTATTTTACCAATAAATTGTTATTTGATTTTGCTTTTATTCGTGTACAATATTTAACATGCGAAGGCTTTTAAAATCATGGAAATAAAAAATAAAGACATTAACATCTTTTGTACATGTTGTGCATTAGCTCTGAGCATGAAATTAGCTCTGAAGTGTGTGTATTTATTTTTTTATAATTATTAAGATAAAGTTTTATGAAATATTAATCTTTCATTCGTTTTTTTCTATACATTCATTATTGCAGTGAACGGTTTAATTGTTCTACATTTGTGCAATTTTTTATGGTAAGTAGTTTTAAATAAGCTAATTTCATTTCATAAAAGTTTTAGACTATTCGATGAATATTATATCATGCTAATCATGGAATGAAAACTTCAAACTCATACTTTCTCCATGTTGATTTTTTGTACATATGCTGTTATTCAAAATCCTAAGGCTTTTTTGATAATTGAAGTAGGGGTTTGAAATATTTTATACATATTCTGAAATGTATGTTTTGTAAAACTGTGCACTGAATTAGCTCTAACATGTTTAGTACTTTTTGTAAAAAAATTCAAAATCAAAATTAATATATTTTTGGGAATTTTTGGAAGTTTAACTATAAAAAAATTAATAAAAATTAAACAGCAGCAGCAGAACAAAACCCATGCGCAGTGTTATGTAGTATATTATAAGGTACTTGGAAAAAAATTGTGAAAGAAAAGAGATATATTTAAAAAAGCCTTAAGGATTTAAAAAATGCTTAAAAAAGCTAAAAAAATTTAAATATTACAAATATTTTGCCACAAATTTAAAAAAAATTGTGTGGAATTATTATTAAATATTAACCTTTACAAAATACAATTAAAACCAAATATCAAATATTAAAATTAAAAAAAAATTGTGAAGATGGTACCATATCGCCTTAAACTTACTTTTCTCAGAAACATAAAATAACTAGTTTGTCTTCATTTAAAATGCTAAGGCCTTTTTTTATATTGTGCCTAAAGCTTCGAATTTTTTTATCCATTGCTAATAGTACATGTAACAAAAGTTGGTATGCATTTTTGAATCAAACCAATACATACTTTTTAAAAAAATAACAATTGAATTCTGAATTAATACATTTTTTAAGGAATTCTCCATAAGTATTCATAATAAAGAAGTATAGTACAAATACCAATCATGTTATCGCAAAACCCATACCAACTTTTATTATACATAGTTTGATGTAATTGTAAATCAAATTTTATGGATGTGCTTAGTATTTGTAGGAGGAGTAGCATTTTAAAATCACTTCAAAAATTTAAAGTTTTTTCAATAAAAAAATTAAATGGCTTTTTAAGAAATTTTAAGCACAAAATTGGTTTTACATAGTATACACAAATAGGAGGCAACCCAAAAAAAATTGAAAATCCTTAAATTAAAAATTTTTGCGTAAATCGCACCATGTAAACAGGTATCATTCTGAATGAGAAAAATTATTATTATCACTGTACTATTTTGACATACAAGAATAACTAAAGAAAGCGAAAGAGCAAAAAATACAAAATAATATTTTATTTGTTGTCAATGATGTATTTTTTCTCTTTATCATATGGCATGGATTACATAAGGATAAACAGGTTACACGAGTGACACACAAAGCCGACCAAGAGGGCGTTGAAATTACTAAAAAATTATTCATTTCATGAAACTAAGTAGATAAATGGAAAAAATATATTAACTTAATTCCACTTAGTAACTAAACTAAAAAAAAAATTAGGGCATCCAAAATTTTAAAAAATAATAAAAAGGTTCAAAGACTTTGATTCACCTGGACTTCAACTTCACTATTTATTTAGTCAAAGGAATGAAATAAACCGCATTTCGAGAAAAATTACGATGGTTGACTGTAGTTATTAAAAACTTTTGATAACTGATTTACAGGGAGATGTATAAATGCTGTTATTTTGTTTGAACTTGAGAATAATGAATATGTTTTTTTTCTCAAAATTGAATCTTTTTTTTTATGAGAGTTGTTCAATAAATATTAATGTACTTTTGTATGTCAGGTAAAAAAAAAATTTAATTACTTATTAAGAAACTAGAATCTTTAAATCAATGATCATCACTATTTTTTATTTGCATAAAGTAAGTTAACATATAGTTGTATCAAAAAAATTATAGCTCTTAATTCACTTTACTGATTTTCTATCATTCCTACTTTTTCCGCTAATATTTATTAATTCAAAAACACATATAAATACATTAAACCCTCTCTCGTGTTCTACCCTTCCTTCCTTTTTGTCAAAAGTAAAATTTAAATTAACTACATGTTTTAATTTACTTAATACTGTCTATAATAAAAAAATTGGGAACAATTAAAAAATTATGGTTGTCAAATTGATTATGACTCTTATAATGCTGATTGTTTTGATATAAAGTAATTTGGGAACGCTTTTTTTATAAATAAACAATTATGTGCTTACAATTTCTACTAGATTATCAATTTCACAAAGTTTTCAAAAAATAAATGACTTTGAATATAGACATATTGTTATGATATGACAAATACTTTTTTTTCTGTATAATGAAGATGTCGAGATCAGTCTCCATGCTAAGTGCCATTTCATTTTTATTTTCAGGCATTTCTGATCTATAATACGAAAACAAGATTCATTTTCTGATGCATTCCTTTCTTCCCTTTAGGTGAATAACATGGAAGAATATTTTATTTCTTTTCCTTAGCTTGTAGTTAGAAATAAGAGAAATACCCTTAAAGAAAATAATTAATCTTTGTCTTCTTTTTTGTCTGTTAGATCCCCTAACAGGAATCAAGTAATGTTCTTTTTGATCGTCGTCTTTAGAAACCATTTATGTAAGGATTGGTGAGTGAATCCCTTACTCTGACGAGTTTGTCTTTTGTAGATACCTTAGTTATCTTAATGTGTTTAATTTTTCTGACATCTATTTTCATTTTCGGTAGCATGGTATTTCATCAAAATTGGTGATACACTGTAGTGCAAAATTTAAGCAAAAATGGTTCTTTTTGTAATAATTCCACGAGAAATCACCCGATAGACATGAAATTCAGAAATGCCAGAAATCATTTTGTACTTAAACGATGAAGAAAGCAAAGCTGCGCAAAAATGAATACGATGCTTATAGTATAAAATTAAACAAATAAAGGCTTTATTGAACTTATAGTATCATTATACATGATTGTCTGCTTAAGAGGATGAGCAACAAGCAAATATTCCCTGGTACGAGAAATGTCCCTAGTATGCTGCCCCCTCACTTCAAGGGTTGCTTCTCTTTGTCTTGCTAAACTTAGCTTTAGATTTTCCAACAGTTCTTGAGATAATAAGGATCATCCTCAATCAGCATCAGTTTCAGTTACTGGATGTCTCCCGGAGGATGTAATCATGCTGTAAGGCATCACCCAAATACATCCTATAGATGTTCCATGAGATTTAAATCAGGATAGAGCACTTGCCAATTCATTCAGGTGATATTTTCATTTCTCAGTAGCTGCTGAACATCAGATGTCTGGTATGGCCATGCATTGTCGTCCATAAAACGAAGTCTGGTCCAATAGCATCTCGAATCAGACTCACATGGAGAAGGATCACCTCCTTACAATAGCAAAATGTCCGGATACAGAATCTATGTATAAAACGTGGAGCTCAGTCTGAGAGTTCAGCATAATGCCTCTCCAAATGAGAACTCCAGGACCACCACCAACGGACTCTTTACGTGGTATTAAATAGTGTCCAGACGTCATTCAAGATCAATTGCCGTTGAGATTCTCATCCTTAAAGAGAGCACGACTCCATTGATGAGATATTTAGTTTCTGTGCTCCTCATACTTTTCTAAGCGATACTACAGATGACCAACTTTGAAAGGGATTCAACGTTCAGGACGTTGGGTGAATAGGTCCCATTTGTGAAGGCGTCTGGCCACAGTAATTTCGTGATACTTGTCCCACTGTTGCAATGGCGATTGCTGACTTGTTTCAGACTCTTTTTGCCTGCAGGACGATATATCCGTCATCCAATGCATTTGTTTTCCTAAGACGGCCACCACCAATCTTTCTAACAGCTATGACTATGGTTTGGAAGGCGTTCCAACGGGAAACGACACTTTTGTTGATTCTGAATTCTTCAGCTACTCTGGTCAAACTACGCTTCTTTTCCAGCTTTTTGACCACACTTTCACGTGTGAATTCATCCAGGTGATTTCTTCTAGCTATATTTTACGAAGGAATTCCATTTCGCTTGCAGTTAATGTCTTTAATTGCCCAACCATAATTCCTCTTCCACGGCATGCGATTTGTGTAAACTCGCGTCGTCTACGCCTTTCTTTTCACCTGACATTTTTGGCACTACCTTCTACTGAATTGCGTGTCATTGTACTGATCACAATAACCCATTTTCTGCTTTTTTTATGGTCATCTGCTTAAAATTTAAATTGATGCTTAAGTTTTGTATGCCAGTGCATCATATAAATGCTAATATGACACTGGAAATTGATGGTTATAATACCAATTTCTGATGGAACTTTATTTGCCGTGATCTAAAAATGAAAAATGATAATGAATACATAAATTATGATATCATTTCGTTATCTTACACAGCCTGATATTTGAGTTTTTCGATTTCTTTCTCTCTACATCTGTAGACTCCGATATTATTTACGTGTTTTTCTAATATTTACTCCTCTTTCAGCAATCCACGTGAATCATGGTATATTTTCTATAACAATTTTTAATATGCTTAGAAACTTGTGATTGGAATTGTTGTAGCTGTTTATATATCTGACATATAACTTTTTCTATCTGTAATGATAATGGGAAAATATTTACTAGAAATTTAAATTAATACTAGTAGGATAAAAGTATTTCTGCTTATCTATTAATTTTTATGATTCAAATTATAAGTAAAATAGCAGCGTTCGAAGTTAGTACCACATTTATTTTGAAAAAAATCAATACATTTTTAGATACTGTTGGAACAAAAATTGTGTTGAGGGAAGCAAATGTTATTGATATACTGAATTGGTGTAGAAAATACTGCTATTCATATCACAAAGTCATTAATAAAATAAATAAGTTTTTAAGTTTTAGTGTGCAGTAAAATGGAAGAAAAATATTTTTTTTTTTTGAAAATGCAGAAGAAAATAATACTGAGATTTAAAGCTAAGTTGTCAATGAAAAATATGAAATGCCGCAACTTCACAGCATACAAAAACACTTGAAAATATTTATGACAAATATATGTATTATATGAGAAAAACTTAAATATATTTTCCACCTCAATAAATCATGAAATAAATTAATATGCTTATGAATAAATTACTCTAAAAGTATTATTGTTTCATTTGAGCAAATAATGTAAAATTTTTAAGTTTTATCTTATCAAATGATAACGGAAAAGCATTTACTATGCAATAAAACATAAATTTGTGTAAATGTTTTAAAGGAAGAATCAAACGATAAAATGTAAACAATAAATTGTGATTTTTGTTTAATAATTTATCTTTTTCTACTTCAAGTTTAATGTAAAGAATTGAATAGTTACATGATAAAAATGATCGAGCCATAAGATTAAATATTTTATGATGCATATATAATTATTTATTTTGGGTTTATATGATTAAATATGTTTATATAAAAATATTTAGTTTATATTTTTATTTAAAGATCTAAAGATTATTTTTTTAACAAAAAATAATGTTTGTTCTGTATGATTTTATAACATTAAAAAATTACTTTATTTCAATTTGTTGTAACAAAGCAGTATCTTTGTAAAAAGAAAAATGTAAAATAGTTTTATTGATTTTAACCATCTTATCATAATAGTTTACGCTTAATATTCAATGGATGTCACGCTACAGCTATTTTCGTTTGTTAATGACATACAGGGTTATATTTATTTAACCTTTGCATGTATTTAATAGTTTTGCTTGCAACCAGACATAATATTTCATTTCAAAGAGACTTAATAATTATAATGTAAATTTCTACGAATATTTCCTTGACACTTGATCACGAAAATAAATGTTTGAAATTATTCAATTTACCTCATAACTTATAATATTACAGCACGCATTGAAGTTTAAGATATACAAAAAAATACAATAATAGTTAATGACTCCATTGCAATAATAAAGTTTCATAAAAATAATAAAAAAATTACAGATTTATATCTGAGCAAGAATTTTAAAAACTAACAAAAATATTGGCAACATACCTTAAAATGATGGAATAAAATTTCATAGTTCAATTTAAAATTTGTATTAAATGTTCTTGTTCCAGAAGAAAATAGTTGTGAAAAGTTATATTTTATTATAATCATGTCCTGAAAATAAAACGATTATATGTATTGCCAGGTCTGCCAAAGAAAAATAACGACACACACACACACACACACACACACATATATATATATATATATATATATATATATAAAGTTTATTTTTATACAACATCATAAAATACCCATCAAATCGGATGGGTAACGGCTAGTATTAAGATAATTATATTTATAATGGAATTATATAAGTAACGTAAAATTCGGCGTACAACACGCACCGCCGTATAGCATACATTTATTCTTTCAAGCTATATTTTTTTTTATTTTAGGGTATATACACCCTGTAACACGCTTCCCATTTTGTATGAAGAAACCTAAAATGTATGCATGCACTGTTCCTATATTTTGAAGTCTTTTTTTCGAGGTATTATCCCAGGCTTTTGAAAAATACTATACTTCTACAACTACAGTAAGTTCATAAGGTGTGATATTTCTTTCAAATAAACTGTATTACGATATATGAAGAAGTCAGACTTTTTTTTTAAAGCTGAAATTTTTTTGTTCGATTTTAAAGCTATCATTTTTATATTCGGCGTATAACGCACACCCATAAATTTCGATATTATTTTTTGTGTTAAAAGTGCGCGTTATACGCCGGATTTTATAGTAAATTGTTTCAATGATTCGTGTGGGTACAATTTTAGATCACTTTATATATTCATCTTTATTTTACTATAAAATATTGTTAAGCAGTTTAAATTTTTTTTCATAAATTTGAAGTTCATTAGTTTATGCTACATTTGATATAATCTGAACTGCTTTAGCAGCCATGATATGATATATAGAACATTTTTCTTTAAAAAATCGTAATTCCATAATGTATATTTTGAAATTTATCCTTCCCATTAATTAGCTTTTTCTTCTTTATTAGATTATTCTTGATATAAACATAAAATAATCCTTAACATAAAATGTGACACGTACTTTAAGGGAGGCACACATTTTATTTGCTTTTAGTACTATGAGATTAGTGAGAAAATTGCAACAGGTACAAGAAAAACAAGTTGTTTACCCCAAAGTTACAACAAAGAAAAAAAAATCGACAGCGCGTTAATTGTGTCATCACTTAAAAGAATTAAAAAAGAACGAACAAACAAATGGTTAAACATATCCGTCTAATTAAGTAACTGAATGTAATTTAGATAGATCTACTTTTTCTGTAGTGAGAAATGAAAGATCTGAAAGAAAATAAAACGAAAGGAAAAAAGTTTGCCAATGATCAACTTCAACTTGCTCTAAAAGAAAAGTACTAAATAAAATTCCCTGGAATGCCATTCGAATTTCATTAATTCGTTGTTACTGCTAAGTATTGTCTATTTAATTTAAGTAAGGATTACAGAGTAACACAATCTTATTTATACAAGAGATTTTTTTCAAGATAGAATCGTAAATAAATTCTTGCACTCCTATTTTTTTCTGCTTATTTCAATCTTCATTCCCGCTCTTCTCAATTGATCGTTCAATTAACTGTTGTATACTGATTTTCAAATATTTTTCAAAATAATCTCCAGTTTATCTTAACTCAAGTTAGTCTTTTATATTCGTATTGTAACAGACATGACTTTATATACGTGAGTCATCTTAAAGTTCATCAACTGTTACATATCTAATTGTTTTACTTCCAAGAAATTATATGCTAAGTGCGCAAGAGCCCATTTTTTCTCCAATTGTATAAAGATATTTTATATATCTACACTTATCTTTGTGAAAATTGAAACACCATGAAGGAATTATACAAGCTGACCCAAAATGAAAAAGAAAGTGATTTAATTACATGCACTCCCGACTTCAATGAGCTCAGCAGCGCAGTGCATAGCGTGCCCCTGAGTCAACAATCTGTTTAAATCGATGGATTTTGCTACAATATGGAGTACAAGATTTGAAGAGGAAGCGTCAGATGTCACAGAAGGGAACATCTGTGTTCTCATAGTGTAATACCCAGCGTTATACAGCCCAAATACTTGGTATGAGGTGTGGGAAGCTATTGGCTGCAATTTTCGATCCCATCTAATTAAAAGTGTGTGCACACTCAACAGTTTATGTATCAGTTGCTACATAAAGAATATACAGAGCCAGATGTACTGGCTATTCTTTGACAAATTCTGGGCTCTGTATTTCATCAGGATAATGTGCCCATGTATGTTCCTCAGACTACGCAAGCTTGCTTCAATGCACAACATGGATATGTTTGAGATTGATGAGCAGCTATTGTCCTTTTTATTTTATAATGAGCCATATTCATCAAATTTTCTTTCATCTTCAAGGTTTTCATCCATTAAATGTATAATGCAAAATTTCACAACATAACACCACCAGAAATAACCATATAAACACCATTTTATAGATAATATACTTCAACTCTCTTCAATGATATTTAAATTCATAATAATTAACTTTAAGACCAGCATATAATTTAATTAATTGTGGAACTTTCATGCCTCACCAATTTTAATTAAATGTTGCACAAGGATTGCAATGTTTCAATGTTTAAATTGTAGATTGTTTATTAACTTTGCTCTTCGAAGCCACGCGGCAGCTATCGATGTAGGGCCACGCAATTTTGAACCAAGTTTAAATGAGGAGAATGTGACTGCTTTCAAAATTTTCCCATTATACCATATGAGGACTTCGATGAGTGTATTAATAAGCTTCAGCCTTATTGCGCGGGTGGTTTTAGTGGCAGAAACATTCGAGAGAGGTGACACGACCATAAACGCTTTGTTAGCATAGTCTTGATATATATATATATAGTACACATTCTTCAATATATGATTTAAGTTCTTCTGAGCAATTTTTATTTTGGGAAAATGAAAAACCTACAGCAAATTGTATAAGTAGGAATGATATATCTCATCTTTTCAGGAAAATAGACAAACAACTGATTAAAATTTGCATGCAATGCTTTTGCAAGTGCATACTAGCTAAAATCAATTTAAAATTTTGGGTGAAATGTAAGCTTTATATTAGTTTTATACACCCTTGATCTTATATTTGAAGATCTTAAACATTGGATTTTTTTTATAATACTATGTGTATTAATTTGTCATCTCAGTTGAAGATTTTAGAAATTATAAAACGACATCGAAATGAAATACATCGCTTAGTGTGTAACAGTAGTAACTGTTCATCAAAGAAGAGTTAGAAAGAAATTAAGGAGTGTTTAAGGGGAATCGGAACGCTCTATACTGATAATGTTAAAAAGGGCTTTTTCAATGTACCTTTTCTAAAAACCTGTTGGAAATACAATCCCCAAATTTTTTTTGCAAGTTAAGCATACATCTAATATTATACTGAAATGAGATTTTTTTGAAATTTCCATTAGTTTTTCTTTAAAATTTTTTTATTTGATGTATAGTGAGAAAATAGTGTTTTTCGACAGAAAATAAATTATAAAAAAAAAATATACAAAATTTTGCTAAAAGCTAATTAGAATACATAAATAATGTGTCATGTAAGTTTTGTTAATATCAGATATATACTTTCTGAGAAAAGGTACATCGAACCTTCAAAAGTGACATTTTGAGAAAAACACATTTTTATAAAAAAAAAAAAAGTTACCGTATCAAAACATTCCAGCTCCATATTCCAAATTTTCAGCATTTTTTAAATTTTCATCTTCTTGTTTAATTTTTTTAAGTCTTTTTACTTTTCTAGTCTCCTTAGTTTTCTGTAAATTGGCATATCTTACCCTTGTACTGCTCTCTTTGCCGAGATGTTCCATGCAGCATGTCGCATAATATCCTCACTCTATGCTAAGTTTTTTTAAAATATCCAGCTTTGTTGCATTCCCTTTATCAAAGGATGCAATAGCATCATATGTACCAAAGGAAAGTGTTTCTATGTGCACAAATGTCTTTTTGGAGACACGAGACCAAATAACATTATTAATGCTTTCATTCGGATTCTGCGTGTTTCCATGCAAGCACTTTTTCAATAATTCTGGATCCGAAAGGTCCCTAAAAATAAGCCTAATGGCTTCAACAACAGCAACTGGAAGTTTATGTTTGTGGAGATAAAGTTTATTTTCCAATTGAGCCTTCTTACACTGACACCATGTGTCAAGACCTGATGGACAAAATCCATGCTGTGAATTTTTATCCGTAGATATTTCGTGAAGAAATTTTGCCCATATAGCTTGTTTCATACACTTTACATTTGATAAATTTCTTCGAATGGCAAGACCATAATATGTTTGCAATTGATCAATAGTTGCTTCTGTTAATCTATTTTTGCCACATAATGATGCTTTGCCATCTGATAATTTTTGCCCCCTCATTTTTGCTTTGAAACGTCGGAGGCGAGATCCCATCCGTTTCATAACATGCCCTAAAGAAATTTTTAAAAAATGACGTCAAACTTCAAGCTGACCCAAGAGGAAGTGCAATGTTTACCTTTTTTCTGTCCATTTAAATCGGTGACTCGCGTTTAGACGATTCTTTAAAAACAAAATTTTAGCACTTCTAATTAAGCTAGAGATAAAAATGAGGTATTTTTGGAAAGGTAGTGAGCTGAAGAATTTAAAAATGCAATAACCTGAAATTCACCTTTTAAAAAATTTTACCTTTCCAACTCCCCTTAATAAGGATCTGGAAGTAAAGTAAACAATAATACTTAAATGTTAAATGGAAGCATAAACAAGGTGTTAGATGCTGATACATGGATTAAAACATAAGGTATTTTCTCAAGAATGATTAATTGTAGTGAATAAACATATATATGCAGTAGTTAATAGTAAACTTATAATAAAATACGAGATTTAATTTAAAAATATAAGCGTTACGAAAAACTGCGTATTTTTTATGCAAAAGTGATACAGTATGCAAATAAATGGCTTTGGAAAACATAACCGAAGTTATACCCTTAAAACTGACGATTAATTTCAAAACTAATGTATCTCAAGAAAATTAAGAGGTACATTTTTAAAAAAGGAGATAAGGTAATGTCTATATATTGTTATAATTATAGCTTTGACATTATCCTCTTATTAACAATCCGTCTAGACAGTAATATGAGAAATATTTTAACGAGGATACAGCAATATATAAACAACATCATTTAATACGTTTGGAGAGCTAGAACAAGGTGTGAAAAAATGGTTTAATGTAAAATGTGAGCAGTTCTGATGTTGCTAGATATTTGGTGATGGTAATACATTTCTTCTTATGAATCTTATTTGTTATTTTTTGCACTATATATATATACAAAGAAGTTAACTAGAGTGCATAATTGCAGTAAAGTTCAACCTCCAAATACTGTTAAGCCCATGCACAATGTAACAAGTCGTTTCCTTCCACGCTTTACTGGGTATTTCTTGACATACAAATTCCTATATATATATATATATATATATATATGGTATTATACTACTCTTTAGGCCTTTTTTGCCCTATAATTAAACATTCCTGTGAACTAAAAAGTACTCTTGATCTTAAATAGACAGACCTTAAGTTTCTTAAACAGAAGTATATTTATCATCCAATCCTCTGTGATTCCTCACCCTTAGAATAAATTTCCATAATACTCGTTCTTAGCATAGCTCTACTCAACAAATTAGTATGACTGCCAAATTTCAAGTTCTTAGGTCGAATAGCTTAAAAACTGGATAGTTGTGTCTCTAAATCTAGTGAAACACCTCCATAGAGCACCTGATTTTCATAAAACACGTTTTTGCAGGACTCCTACTAAGCAGAAGTGAGTTTACAAATTTTGCTCCATAACGTCCCTTCAACCCTCCTCTCTCCCTTTTGGAATAGATTTCCATAAAATTGGTTCTCAATAGATCTCCACTACTAAGAATAAACAAGTTCACCAGTTTTTAAAGTTTCTACGCCTAATAGATCTAAATTAGGAAATGCTTACCTATGATATCCCCACAAAACTCTTGAAGTCGATCTCCACAAAATCGTTCTTAGCGGATTTCTACACAACAGAAGAAATACATTTGACAAACTTGTGATCAGCAGGTCTAATCAAAAATGAAATTTTAATCTGTCAACCACTCGTAGACTCTACAAACTCCTTGAAATTAGGTTTCCATATTTTCTTACCGACATCTCCCTATCAAAGGAAACATGCTTATCGTGTTTAGAATCTATAAGTCTATAAGTTTTATAGTTTAAGCAAGGCTCTCTCTCTCTCTTTTTTAATCTTTAACGCCTTTGTAACCCCTAAGGAAGTCGATTTCTACAAACCTGTTCTTATAGGATAATAAACATATTTGTCGACAAAAGAAACATGTTTTCCAAGTTAAAAGTTCGCGAGTATAATTGTTCCAAAAATGATTTTTTTTATTCTCAGTCACTATAACGTCCGTAAGCTTTCTCAGTCGTCGATTTCATTAAATTTTTTTCACAGCAGATATCTACCCAAAAAAGTTTTCTAAATTTCATATCGGTAGATCTTATCGTTCCGGAGATCTAGAGATAATTGAGGAAGGTAGAGAGGAAGTCGCATTTCTCCTATATATATATACATATATATATATATTCTCAAGCGTAAGCCTAACACAACGTCTAAATGCTGTCCATTGAATCATTAGTTTGACATTAATTATAGTGGCATGGAACGTAAACGGTCTGCAAATGTTTAATGAACAACATGGTAATACATTAAATACTTTGTTGTTGGGTATTTGTCATTATTATATTTCCTCTTTCGAATATTTTGCTTAAGCTACTTACAATACATAGATAATATTTATGAAGGGTTTTTAATTCGATTGATTAGTTTAAAAGTATTTATCATTAGTAATAGTTGCTGTTCAAACAATTCCTGAGTTTAGCATTTTACAACTCAGTTTCATAGTTTTTGACCTTTTATACTGAAATCCATGCATATTAATTATATATTCAAATTAGGATTATATAACAGTTTTCATGTTTTATCAAGTTGGACGATTATAAACAGAAGCTTAAACCTCCGAAATACTACTAAAAATGGACAATACTTTTTTTAATTTTAAACCATATAGTATAATCTATATCTACTTATGAAAAATAATAATCTTTAACGTTATAATTTAAATTTTTTTCAAAGGAATTGAAAATTGAAATATATAATTATAAACTAAAAGGGAACACTCTGTATACATTTTCTCTCTAACGTTTTTTATTCATAGTAATTAAATTTATTAAAACATAATGCAATAATGTACATTTTACTTTTTCAAAACGAAATAGTTTACCTAATTCGAAAATTTCTTTAAATTACTATAAATTCTGGTAATTTATCAAAATTTTTAATAAATATATTTTAAAACACTTAAATAGTTTATGCACAAATAGTTTTAAATTAATTTCTATTTAACTTTACATTAACAGGAACAGTTAAATTAAAGCTAGTCCTTATTTTCTATGTTTAAATGTCGGATATAAGACTTCTTAAAGCGTGTTTTAAAATATTTTTGTTCTCGAACATGTAACTGAATTACGAATAGATTTCATTCGAGCTTTCCAGGTCCAGTTATTGCCGTTATTTTTACACTAGAAAAGTAATACAAATACATATGCGGATGTTTCGAAACCGCAATAAAGCCTGTATTTGCATTGATATGATATATTGTATAACGTTTTCCATTAATACTCTTAATTACAGAACCTCTTAAAAAATATCAAGCAAAAAAGTACGTGTGAATAGCATTAGTGAAATGCACCAGTCACATGAAATAATATAATAAGTTAAAAAAAAAACTACAGATCATGAAATAGTACAAAAGCGGTATAAAGGAATGGCTTCTTTTTCGATATCACTTTGCAGATGGCACAATGAACAAATGGAAAGATCAACAGGACTGGGTTTGTATATTGTGTGATAGATGCTGTGCATTGTCATTGATAGTTGGCCCATATGTTTCCATGTTGTTAAGGTATATAAAAACGAAATTCCTGTATGTGTTTGATAGTAAATTAGTTTTGCTAAGTAAAGAAAAATTTTGACTTTAAGCGCGTTACATTTTTCACCAAAACTAATTTTTCTCCTTTCTATCATTGCATTTAAATGTAAGATTTCATTAATGCTTTTGAATACTTACATCCCCTTTGCTGACGCTATTGAGATCAATGAGGCAATTGTTTAATCTTTTATAAATTACTTTTATTCATATTTCATAAAATTGTCTTCGTAAACTACTCTTATGGATTTTACACCACCCTTAAATGAATTATGAAAAGGTCTTTTAAAAAAAAGAAAAAGAAAATGGATTTTTTGATTATTAAAAAGTTTTAAAAACTTATTAAATGTGATATAATTTTCCTGCAAATAAATGTATATAAACGTAAAAATATATGAGGAGAATATTAGAATTGCTAAAATATGCTGTCTGAGTAAACAGTTATTTTTAATCAATTATGTTCAAACTATTAAAATATCTGTGCTTATATATACTTTGAGAAGAACTATTGCAATTAACAACTTATGAAACAAATGAATTATGAAAAGGTCTTTTAAAAAAAGAAAAGAAATTGGATTTTTTTTTATTATAAAATGTTTAAAAACTTATTAAATGTGATATAATTTTCCTGCAAATAAATGTATATAAACTAATGTAAAAATATATGAGGAGAATATTAGAATTGCTAAAATATACTGTCTGAGTAAACAGTTATTTTTAATCAATTATGTTCAAACTATTAAAATATCTGTGCTTATATATACTTTGAGAAGAACTATTGCAATTAACAACTTATGAAACATTAAATCTTTTCCATTATCTAGACACATTTCTGCAATAACGCATTTTATAGTACAGCTCCTGTCATAATTCTTAGAAGTTTATTTGGTAAAATATCTGGTAAGAATATTTAGTGTAGAAATCTGAAACAAAACTGCTCATGTTCAAAGTTTTCCTTTATGAGCGTAAATTAAGGATGTATTTGTATATAATATATAGCCTGAATAGTATTAGTTTGAAACAACTTTGTTAAAAGTACGAAACATATATTTTTGAATTCACCGATTAATTTTTCAGACAGGTATACAACTTTATCTGCATATACATTTCAAATGTATACATGATATTTTATTAAAGAATTGCACTTCCTTCTATTAATTGTCTTTAAAAATGCTATTGCTAAAAATTTCTACATAAGACTGTAATTCATGTCGACAATTAAATAACACACATTGTTAAATGACTAATTATAAGAATTTTGATTTATTTATATGCTTTATTTGTATCACTTTAATTGCAACAAAGCTTTTAAAATGTATTGTAAAATGAATCTCTCACTGCAAAATTTTTCTAACGAAAAACACATTTAATAGATAAAAAACCAAATGCATATTGAATGCTCAAACTCTTCGTTTCTAATTATTTTGTCATTCTTTTGTATTATTCTTGCTACTAAATACATAAATAGAACTACTGCATGTCCTATAAAATAATTGCAACAGTAATTAATGTAGTAAACACAATCTTTCAGTGGGTCATTTATAATTTACACATATCGATACAATTTCGAAATCCACACTATTTAATTTAGGATAAGATGACGATTAATAACGAATTAAAAAAATTAATAATGTAACTGTGTAATATAATTTCCAGTCAGTGTAATTGACCTATATTAAACTAATAAAAACTATGCACATTCATTAAATATTTTTTCGTAGTAAAAATCTCAGATGTATTAATATTTTGAAGGGATTTGGCTGTCAAAAATGTGTTAAAGCATTCAGAAACATTAAGGAACATAAAACATTCGCCATCTAAATATAAAAACTAAATTCGAAAAGAAAAATGTTTCAACAGATTTTTGAACCAACAGATATTAGAACATCGATTTTGGTTTTTTTCCCCATCATATCTAGCCTAATTATGAGCTTATCCTTTCGCTGGACGGGGAAATAAGTATTAAATAAAAATAAAATAGTGAAAAAGGACTCATCTTTTTCTAAAGAACCTTTGTTTCTCAAAAAAAAAATAATAACGTTATGTTTGTCATGCAATCAAAGCAAATAAATATAACCTACGTAACATAGAGAAAATTGGATGAAAGTCCATTAAAAAAATTGTTAAAAGATTTTTTGTAGAAAGTTTAAAAAGTAAAATTTTATTTAAGATGTGTTTTTAACTTAATTAAAGGCAAAACATCCATACAGTTTTCACACTATTTACTGGCAAATATCGATGAATAATTTTACAAGCCTAACATCTTTCTACGTTTTTCAATGCTATAGTAGCAAAAATTCATAACTAGTTCCCACGCTTTGTGATTTTGTTCATTTTTATTTCCTTACGACGTGTTTTTTGCTTCAACTCAACCGTCAAGTCATTCATCCCATGTTATATTTCAGAAATTATTTAGGGAATTGCAATTTAATAAAAATAAATTTCATGAGTTTGATGATTCATTTATTTCCTGAATACGAATTCTTAGGGATATCTCCTTGCAAATACTTGGTAATACAAAAACAAAAATAGTGAACCAAATAATTTATAAGTTTTGAAAATCCCGTTATTGAATATATATAAGTTCAAGTAAGAGCACTCTTTAATATTTATTGTAAAATACGCATTTTTACACACATACAACTATGTTAATAAAATAATGGGTTTTATTCAAAAATTTCAAATAGTTCGTTAAAAAAGTATTTTACTGTTTTGAAAGAAATATTGATTTGAAGATATACGAACTATTGGGCTAACGAACAGCTTTCCGGAACTTAAGCCTCTCATAAGTGA
>BMAO01007625.1:0-15718 GCA_019973975.1 Trichonephila clavata | reverse complement strand
TCTTAAGGAGTCTATGATTGGCGGAAAGCTATCACTTGTAATTTTCTGACGCAATCTTACTTTCAAAAGATGCAAGTTGTTAATTTCTAAGTTTATAGATAGATTCTAGAATAGTTTCTATATTCGATTATAATTAAATCCTGGATATGCGGATAAGATAGTTAAATATTTAAAAGCGGATCCTGAAGGAATGGACCATCAAAATTTAAAAGTTATTCACGATCAGGTTAAAGGGAATTACTACATGTATATATGCGTATATGCATTAAAATAATACATATATTTGATTTGCTTACATCATAAAATAATACAGATATTAGGAATAAATTTCAAATATTTTGAAGAGAGTAGAATTATATTTTTAAAAACACTAGAGTTTTCTTAACATTTATCTTCTTTAAAACGATTTTAAAATGTTTCTTTTTAAATGTTTTCTTCGCTTCAACTTTTATTCTATAATCACAAATCTCTATCTTTTGATGTTTCAAAATGCATTAATACTCCGAAAAAAATTTCAATGCTTTTAAATATATTCACTGAATTACGAAATGCTTCCTTGGGTTTCTTTTTAAGTCTGAAAAATTGAAAGAAAAAAGCTGCAAGCAGTTTTTTCCTTTAAAAATAGCTTTATTTTTTCATTATGAGGCTTAAAATTAATTTCACTGCGAATTAAATATTGAAAAGATTTATTAATTTTCATTCTATTTTTTCTATTTCTAATTTATATTTATGTTACCTTTCACATTTAATTAGATTTTTTAAAATTTCATTTACTAATTAAAAGTGACTGGTCTTACATATCTCTCTGGATCGACTTATATTTTTACAAAAATTCTATTTTAATCTTTAATACGATTAACATTTGGGATTTAAAATTAAATAAGGAAAAATGAGTATATTTCATTTTTAAAAAAAACAGGTAACTTTATTTATATAGCACATTCGCATTATTTTTTTACTCCAAAATATACTTCAATTGTGGTAAGTGAATAAAAAAAAAATAAAAGCTGCAAAGCAACAAGAAGATAAATAAATAAATGAATCAACTCTCAAATGTAGCTTTAAAAAAAATTAAATGTTTTTACAATGTAAAACATGCATTAAGGTGGTACTTGTAGTTTATTAGTGGATTTAAATATTGCATCATGTTATTTAAAATAGAAAAAAATAATAAACTAAGATTTTAGGATGTTTTAACACTTTCAGTGCTTTGTTTTAAGGGTTTTCTCTCTCTCTGTCTTCTCTTTTTTTTACAAAGGAATACGTTTTAAAATTAAACCTTTTTCATAATAGATAAATAAATAAATATTTTAAGTCATTGCCGTAAATATTCGCGAAGGAAATTATTTTAATTTTCACTAAAGATATAAATTAAATAATCTTATAAAAAACAAGGTGGGGTACCCCCTATCAGACTAACGGTGAATCAGCCTCCATTGTACAAATTATACAATTGTTCATACTCATTGCTCAAATTGTACAATTCTAATTTACATGTATTATGTAGTTCTATTTATTTATTCCTTTTTTTTTTCCTCAAAATTCGCTCTTGACGCTTCTTCTTCATGTGAAAATACATCACTAAAGCTGCATCGTCTAACACTTCATTGATAAAGTCCTTAGATTTTGATAAACTTGCAGCTCTTGCAGCTTCTTGGAAGTCTGAGAACTTTTATTTCTGTTGATTGTTAACAAGACATCGTACGAGTCAATGCCTTTCTTCTCGTGCAACGATTCCAGTCCAAGCAATCGTTTCAATATTTTTCTGCTAGATCTTGAAATAATGTACTATCTCAACCGTATTGGTGACAATATATGAAACGAAATACATGGTTGAAGATTCAGCGCGAACGACACGGGATAAATTGGGGTTTCCAACTTGGCAAGTTATCTTGAATGTTGGCATTGTTGCGATAGTACGTTATAAATTTATAACAGCAAAACGAAAAACTTTTGTATGCAGATAACCAGTAGTTGAGGTAAAGCAATAAAAAATATTTGTGCATTAAAATTAAATCTGATGTCATAAGAGCTTTAAAACTTCTCGTCTTCTAATTTAAATCATAAATCTCTTTTCAAACCAGAAATTATCTGTTTGTTTGCAACCCTATCTAACGTTTCAAAATGCAATATTTATAGACTTACTTTACAGAGTCTACTTCAAAAGTTATTGGGAAAATAGCACGTTTTGCAAGCTTTATCCTCTCTTATATGTCTATACCATAAGTTTTAGCATGGGAAACTCATGCTTAAACTTTAAATTGCACTGGCTATTTTAAGCTCTGATATATATATATATTATATATATGTATCAAATTCTTTTGAAATCCTGGTTACATTTGAATTTTCCATTAACATCGAAATGAGACATTTGTACTTTACCTATACTATAAACTAAGCGAGAAACTCAGCGAGATTTTTAAACTTAAAACTAGTAATATAAAAAACATTTAAGTCAATTCCTACTTAGATCAACAAAAAAAATTTATTTTAGCTACTCTTTATTAAATAATTACAATAAATATGTAGATACCTGTGACAGAATCCCAACATTAAGTGGCAATTAATTTTTAGTAACTATCATTAAAGCATCGCATTGTCATCCAAAACAATCGTGTATATAAAGTTTCAGTTCAACTGTTCAGCTATGAAACTTGAGAGAAAAAAAATCTTTTAAAATTTTGACCCAAGTCACTAAAAATGAAGCCAACGGGGCTGTATCTGTAATTCTTTAAATAATTAAGTTTAGTCAATTTAAATTAATTATGATCAAATTATTGTATTGTTACCCAAAAAAATAGTGTATAGAAAATTTCAGCTCAAATAACCGCTTTAAAATGTGTGAGAAAAAAACCTTTTTCGAGTTTTGACACAAATCGCTTAATAGGCCGCTAAGTCGCCAAAAATGATACCAACGTGGCTGTATTTTTAATTCTTTGAAAAATAAGTTTTAATCAATTAATTTTTATAAATTATAATTAAATTACTGTATGGTCATCCAAAATAAGCGTGTATATAAAATTTCAGCTCAATTGAGTGCTTTAAAATGCATTTTATTAACGATTGAAAATTTGAACAAGATAAATATAGAGAGAGAGTGAGATAATAGAGTAGAAATTGAAAAAAAAACTGTCTACTCATTTATAAAAGAAGGCAAGGAAAACGATACATAAGAATTTAGATACGTTTAGCAATACTGCAACTGCATCTTAAGAACTAAATGTAGCGAATGGTAAATCTTTAAAAAATAATTACATAAGTGTTCTTAATTTAGACTTTATTGTTACAACCTTTCTTTAAATTTTTAAGTAAAATATTTCATTTATAATTAATTAACAGTAATTTTCTTAAAGTGAACTCTTGAATTCAAATGCAGTCCAAAAATATCTAACAGAATTTTTACTATTTACAAAATATTAGTTGGAATTTTAAAAAATATATATTTTAAAATTATTTCATTTTATTTAAATTAATTTAGGTACGACAATCAATACTGTAATTACTTTTGATTACATATTAGAACTGTATATGTACTATATATAATTTACAAACTCTGTGACCAGCACTTTATACCAATAGCCTCTTTATTAAAATACGGCTGTAACATACAATAACTGTAGAAGAAGATCTCAGTATAATCTAGCTTAAATTCCAATTATAATTTATTTTTTGACCTTGCTGATAGACTGTTTACTATTGATACATGACTTAGTAAGAAACGGCACATTTCAACTCAAAAACTCAAGCAATTTTGTTGATGCATGATGTTATCTCTGCAGCGTATGTAATTAAAAGATCAAATCAGATTTTAAATTAGCATATAATGCTTTCAGTTTGTAATCAAATCTCTATGCTTATTATATAAGTCACTGCATATGTAGGACGTAATTCATAGAAGATCCGCGATTTGCTTAAAAAATTTTAACTCAGAAAGATTTATTATACACTCTGAAAAGAAAAGAAACTATAAATATCTGTATTGTGTCATGATGCACGTTCTTTCATTCAGATGTTCAGATACTGGCAAAATTCAATTCGGATTGAAGCAAGAAAAACACTGGTAGTATATTAGAAAACCATATTGATGTACAATCTTCCCCAGTTCACGATAATTTGATGGGGAAAAGCCAGAGAGTTGAATATCTTTCCCAGTGGTGCCCCGAATGGTACCGTTGGTATTGAAACTAGTGAAATAAAGTAAAAAACAGTTCCACAAATCGTTCATCGAGCTAACACTTTTGGGCACAATGGAATGTGGCGTTTTTTTAGACGGAAGAATCTTCAGTGGGATGTAAATAAATGACTAAGATATAATAGCTTGCGGGAATCAGACATCGTGGGAGCGTTCAACTGTGATTGATGATGTCACGTATATTAAGTGTCCCTTCCAATGTACTTCAACAGTCTGCAATTGAGAATTCTACCTTCACCAGCGCAAACAGCACTGGGCTACGAAGAATAGTTTTTCATTTCATGGAATTTTTAAGGTCATTTGTACCTTTGTCATAGACTTTTACCAACGTAATTCCAATTTCATCAGCTAAAGCAACATTTTTCAATACGTCCAAGGTCCAAAGGCAACATTCCCTTGCCCTCTGAGGTCATCATGTATGCCCTCGCAAGACGATAGATTCGGTACTCTACAGCGAAAATATGATTCTGGATGGTGAGTCCGCTTACCTTTTTGCTTAGAGTTAAACTACTTACTGTTCTCTTGCTCTGTAGGATGTCTATACTCTATAACAATTCAAGCTAGCTGATAAGCGCCTCATTAATCTGTGTTGTCTATGGCAGTTTACTTTAACGGGTGGGTTTTTCCGAATTTTTTTTCATTCCAGCGTGAAATTCTCAATGCTCGTACCACTCCGGAGGCTGACTCATTCATTGGCATCCGACACGATTTGACCATCATAAAATGCGCTCAAGTATTTTACTTTATCCATACGGCAATCAATTATCACTTTATAACGATGATCATTTGCTTTCCATTGATTATTTAATCATTTGATTTTCATTGATTATTTAATCATTTGCTTTTCATTGATTATTTAATCATTTGCTTTTCATTGATTATGTGATCATTTTATTTGATCATTTACTTCCTCCTTACATAGCTCCATACAGAGCAATATTTATTGGAAACCAACTTTCTTTCGCCCCTTAGCTGCCACCGGCGTAAATATCCGTCTCACTCAAACAATGCGTTAAGTGCCCTGGACGTATATATACGTCTTTCCAAAATACGACTATTTTTAAGATGGGTTTACTTTTATCAGAAAAAAATATGCTTATTTGTGTCTTTTCTGAAATTACTTAAGTAAAACGTTGTACTACTGTGCAACAATTAAATAATTCTAGAAGCTTGAATGAATGAGTGAGTGTATATTAACATCGCACTGTTCAGCTACACGAGGGCTTTTGGCGATGGACCTAGTAATTTTGAACCATGTTCAAGTGACAAGGTCGACACCTGAACTGGCACACCCTCTCCTAACTACCACACCAACGGGAGGGTGTTTGAGCTATCGAGAGATTTAACGTGCATCCCTCACCTATACGGCGGGTCTTTTGCAGTACTGGGCTCGAGCTCATGACATGTCAGCCACGATCCGATACCTTGACCATTAGGCTACCGTGACCTACCCAGAAGCTTGAAATCATCCAGTCTACAGTTATTGTATTCAAAACTCTATTAGCTCAATGAAAGAATAAGACAGTTATAATAAACTTTAGTAAATAGTGCACATTTTAAAATATCAATCTCTTCCTCGATTGGCTTCCAAAAACTTGACACAATACTTAGATAGGCATTTCAATTCACTCTATATATTTGCATATTTGTATCAATATCTTCTAAAGTAAACGAGTTCACTGAGAGAAATAAAATCGGTAAAACAGAATAAAATCATACTTACAACGTAGAATAACTAAAAATAAAAGTGAATTTTTTTCACAACTAAAAATTGGATATTCATTTTAATGAAAACTAAACACATGGTATGATATATTAGACATATTAAAGCCACATTCATGTTTCAAAACTTAAAATACATTCCCAAACTTTTATTAGTAACACTGCGTCTATAAAATAACCTTCAAAACCAAGTCAGTGACCGACCATTAATGACTATCCAATGTCGATTCCATCAAGCGTGTCATTATTGGTATTCCTGTGACGTTCAATAAATCATAATTCACTGTGTCCCCTGCCTAAACCTATATATTAATCGAATATTATTGGAACATAGTTTGCAAGAATTTCCTTCCGAGATTAATTTTCTTGTCCTCTTCTAGCCCGTCACCCCCCTCTGGATGTGTACGTGAAATAAAAAAAAAGAGTAGCCCTTGCTATAAATTTAATTAAAAGTTTCCAAACGTCTGCGCTTTTTGGATGAAACTAAAACAGTTTTTTAATGAAAAAATCACGGTTAAATAACCAATAGAGGATTGGGTGGTTATATTACAGCTATGCATTGATTTCATGGGAAAATGCATGTATTATACACTACTTGAAATTTCTACGAAGAAAAACATGTTTGATAGGCAGGTTTGCTAACTTAAACGTTTTTATACACTCTTTTTGTGATAATATTGAAATTTAATTAAAACATATTTGCCGTTTATTTTTGTTTACTATTTTACGCATTTTAAAACGACACAACTGAAATTTTCATTCTATATGTTTTGTTTGAAAGATTGGTAAATTACTGATACCTATAATTGCAGCAAAATTATTATTGGACAAATTTGTCTAAAATAAAAAAATAATTAGAAGTAAATGAAATAATACTATGTGACCGGTTTCAAAATATTTGAGAAAAGAAAGAAATATAGGCTGAAAAAAATGATAAAAGTTAAAAGCTTGTTCATTTTAAAAATACTGTAATAAAGCGTTCGACGATAAAGATTAAATTATATTGGTGATTAAATCCGTGGTTGAACTCGATAATATATATTTTGTGCAACAGTTATATTTGGTAACACAAAGAAAAAACATCATCAACAAAAATAATGGGGAAAGAACATGGACGTTTTATCATAGCAACCACATTCTTTCCTCACCTGGCCTGAATTGAAGATAAGTGGTCGCTAGAGGGCGTTTCTGCTGCTTGGGGTAGTAAATTACGGTTATTATAATCAAAAGTGATTACACTGTATTGTCAAAAATAGAAAAGTTATTTCAAATGTAAGTTTTTCTTTCTATCTATTAAAATAAAAAAAAGATATTTATAAAACATTTAAGCAAAAAAAATGCTATATATTATATTCAGCATACACAAAAATACTTAAATCAACCCAAGGCGTTATACGCCTCAGCACAAATTTTAGTCATGGCTTGAATTTGTTTTGAGAATTCCATACAATCTTATATATATATACAAGTTATAAAATGTATTTACATTTCACTTCCGAATATAATCTCTCCTCCAAGATCCCACAAATCAATACACTAAATAAATTACATACACCATTCTTTCTCCAGACGTATTTTAAACTTACAAGCATCGCTGCATTTATATTGCACTCTTTTTTATGGATGAAAAAAAAGAGCAAACCATAAACATTTTTGTTATTTTTTCAAAAACTCTGAAACAGAAAAAGAAATATATTTAGTAGAACATTCAAATTGCACCTGATAAGATTCACGGGTAATTTTGTTTCTAATTTTAGAATAGAATGTAGCATAAAAAGGAAAAACAAAATTACGGTGGTTTTCTCCCTTTTTTTCCAAAAGAAAAGAGGAAAATCTATTTAAAAACTCATGATAAATATTCTGTCTTGATATATCAGAACAGTATCTTTCCTCTGGCTCTCCCATAATTTATCGAGTACAGACAGTGCACAAAAATTCTATCTAAGAAAAACAGACCTGAGGGTAAGCGCGATGCTCACTATTTTTCTTTTTCTTATTTTGGCATGAATATCACTTTAGCTGAAGGTTCTCTTTGACCAATGCCAATAATGCCAAGACTCTATACAGGGAAATGTAAATAGCTTTTATATATTTGGATACTTATCTTGGTCTAAAATAATATTTATCTTCAACAGTTAGTTTTGTAAATAAAATAACAAAGACGGGGAACACATTTATTATCAATCCAAATAGTGTCCAATTTGATTACATTCAATGATTATTTGTTAATTTAAGTAATTATTAAAATTGTGTACATAAAACGTATAAAATCTTTCAGTCTTAGATCCATTAGCAATTATATTTAAAATTATTTTATTTAAAATCACATTATTAAAATTTTATTTATATTTATGAAAATAATTCTATTCGGCGAGGTACACAATTATATTTAAGTTTTGCTTTTTTATTCTGTAAAAAATAAACTAATATTCCAGATTTATCTTTATTAAATCACAAATATCTGTTTCAATTATCATTCTTAGTGTGTTTTCAATATAAGAAGGAATTTACTTTCTGTATATCTAACACCATTTCAAATTCAAGCTTACTAGTTCCTTATTTCGTAGTTATCAAATAGTAGAATCATAGAACATAAGAACGTAAGTAACATTGAGAAATAAAATATCTTAAAGGTAATAGTTCTAAATGTAAATTACTTATTTTCCCATTTGCACTGTCATGCAATATTAGCACTTATCAGCATGTAAAACGCCATTATTTCTTTCAAATATTTCATCTTATGCAAGTCACAGAGTGTATTTTAATTGGCATTGATATTTCTAAAAATCTTTCTCTCAATGGGCTGCAGTTTAGCAGCTAAGCATTTGGAAAGCACGGCAAGTCCCCAAGAGTGAGAGCCATTTCATTGGTAGCGCCATCTATTAGCGGCCCCACTGCTAAATGTTTCACGCTTGAATTTATTTAGCTCTCGTCGGATGCTAAATTCGTCCGTGATTTAATTTTCCTGAGAATATCATAGCCAAATTGATACTTACGAATATCAAATTGATACAACGTGCGTACCTACGTTTTTCAAATCCAGAAAATCTATCGATCCAGCCGGAATCGAACCCGCAACCTATAGACAAAACTTGTTTTATCTATATATATGATGCTATATAAGAGACAAGTGACTCACACCAAGAGATCTGCTATGAAACCTGCAGATGTGAAATTTGGTAGGCAGGCTTCTTTTGTTGAGTAAATATTCGCTAAAGAAAGTTTTGTGTGTGCGGAAATCTACTTAAAGGGGTGTAAAAAATCTTACGTTTTAGAATGTTAATTCCTGTCCTTTTTAAATTAAGAGGTGAGCGGTATAAGAATTTTTTAATATACAAGCTGAAAACTTAATGCTATCATTAGAAAATCAATATTAAAAAAATATATATAGTGATTCAGCATCACTAAATATCCTAAGAAGCAAGTGGGCTATGGCTAGTGTAAATGTATTTGGGATTGGGAGCGATACATATTCGTTTTAACGATAATAAATTATTTCAATTTAGAAACATTTTTTTTAAAAAATTCAATGTAATATAAGATGTATTCTTAATTTTTTATGCTAGAGTGTTGAAAATAATAGTTTGTATTTATAGGGAAAATAATAAAATTTATTCCTATTTCAGTTAATCAATCATAAATTAAATTTAATAAGCAATACATGTAATTATATTCCTCTTCATATATCAAAATACTTTAAAATCAAAATGACTTTGATATTGAATTTTTTTTTTTCATTTCAAAAGGAGTGCTTCGAATTTTAATCCTATTCTTTTGCACTAAGTGCTAAAGTGTCCATTCCAACATATTAGTTTCGAATGCCGCCAGAAATATTTCGTCTTTATTTAACTAATTGAACGAAAAAAATTCATAACTCCATTAATTACCTTATTTAATGCAGCACTTAAGCTCTGGCGTCGAATTAGCAAAATACAGACATGTACATCCCCTTAATTGTATACCTTGAAATACCTCATTTGCTTCCCTTACCATTAAGTAAAGTAGAGACCCTCCATCCACTAATCAACTAGATGTTTTCTAATTTCCGATGCCACCCACCAAATGATGAATAATTTCTCTGGAAATATGTTACATACAGAGAAAATCACTTTTATTTCACTTAGTGCCATGTTCACTAAATTCGTTAAGAATAATCCGGAAAAGGGGGAAATTTATCCATTAGGAAGGACATTTTTCCTCAAATGGGATGTCGATGGAAAAGGGATAATCCAGTTTAACGCACTTACCCACAAGAACCCATTCTATGTGGTGGTTCTTACAATCCTATTAATCTTCATTACAGATACCCTCGATAGATGTAAATCTCATTTTAAAATACGTTCATTTTTTAAGTTAAGGCTCTTATGTTATTAAAAGCCTCCTTGATTTCTTTGTGGCGTTTTTAAATCCCTTTATACTAAGTCTAGTGGAGGTTTTAGCTTGTCAATTCCTGTCGTTAATTTAAATCAATGATTATGGTCTGTTAAGTTGTTGAAATGTGTGTGTGAAGATATTAGATGGATGGTTCTTAAGCTTTCTTTTCGTATTTCTCGTTTGTGAACTGAATTTGTCACCAGCTCCATTAATGTTGGGTGATTCTAAATAGATCATTGTAATAGCTTTTGGTATGTCGGAAGTTGTTATTTTTTAAATCCATTGAATGTAACAGGGTTGTTCTAATGGACTAATGTGTTTTTACGCAATCACGTGTTTTTATTGAAATCAAAATTTACTATAGACTTGTACTTGTTATAAAGGTTAAAATTAGACATTTTAAATTGATAACTGGAAAGGTATTCAATGATTGTGATTCTTCAACAAATTTTTCAAAACCAAAAAACACGCGTATTTTTAAATAAAGCGCGTTTTGTTTACCCATGTTCACAAATTCTATCAAAAACTAGTGTGTTGATTTTATTAACATTTCTGTAAAAAAGAAAAATTCCGCAACAGCTAAGGAGGTGCGCTGATTGGCTGGAAGTAGTTGATTGCCTTTATCATGTAATTATGACGTCACGTAATTTATGAACTGGTAATGACGACCATGACGTCACATGAATTTAGCTCATTGGAAAGCATATACAAGAATTATTGGAAAGCATTATACGGCATTACGGTTGTAATTAATAGATCCTTAAAAATGGAATTCTGGAAACAGAACTTCAGAATGTGAATTTTTTTTCTTTATCACAATTGTTGTTCATGCGTTATTTTAAAAACTTAAGAGGAAGATAAATTTTCAGGTTTTAATTTGAAATATTTGTAACGGGTCCTGTTCTTGTCCTTTCACTAATCCTCTAAGGGAAATACTCTTTTAACTGTGGTTTGAGTTTAAAACCACCTTCCGTAGGGAGAACTTGGTTTTATGCTAATTTGTGTACTGTTGAAAATGTAACAGAGGAAGTGTTAAAGCTAGTCATTACGCTGTTATTAAAGTGAGAGCAATGGACTTTCTGAAAATTTGATGAAAGAAAGAAGAAGGTTTGGACTGGAATATAGTTGACCCAGTAGAGATCCGACGTGTGATCTACGATCGGATCGGACTCAGATAAGTGGTTATCTAATTATCTTACGAATTGAAGATAGTCAATTAGTTTTGCTTTCTATCTAAGTTTATAGCCTTAATAGATAGTAAATTGATTGATCCAAATAAAGTTGATTATTTTTTAACAATGTCTGTTCTTTCGGAGCCCCAATCTGTACTGTAGGACCTGATACTGTAGGACCGTGACAGATATACAAATATGTATCATGTTCATTTCATTAGAAAACAAAATCGATATTTTGTTGACTGTTGTAGGGGGATTTGATATGCGTTAAGTAGTATGGAATTAGTACCCATTATTAGTATGGGTAGTGATTAGCGAACACTTGAGGTGACCAGAAATGAGCCGTTGGAAGCTTTCAATTAAAAATAAGCAGATAAAATTGGTTTTTTGGAATGTTTCCAACGGAAAAATGGATAACGTATTAATAGTATTATTAATGTCAAAACGGATGTACTCCAACTCTACTCATCGACAGAATACGACAGAGTTTAGAGCATGTTGATTGCAAATTAATGACATAGTTTTTTCATATATGTGAATTTCTTTTATCTAAAATTATGATGATGCCGTGTGTTCATGACGGGGCCAAATCAGACAATACCATGAGCCCAAATGACTGTTCTGGCAAACTGTTCATTATTATACACATAGAGGTTTGTTGACGAAATCAGGATCCCTAATTCTTGTAAAACAGGAATAGCTGGACAGTCAAAAGTATGAGTAGATGTTAGCTCTATATCTGAACAGTTATCACAATTCCTATGCGTGTGAGTTCTTCAACCATCCCTATCAATATTCATTCCTCTGTAAGGACCTTTTCTTAGCCTAGCTATAATCTTTGTACAAGAAAGTCTCCACTTATATTACAGAGTTGATGCTTCACAGGAAAATTGATCTTTCTCAATATAAAATTGAGAGAGAAGTCAGGGGTTACATTCTCGGGAGAGTCTGTAACCCTTAGAGAGCGCGTTCTCAGGTGGAGGATCGGGAAATGCGTCCATTTGTAGCCTTTGAGTGGTAGAGGGTAAATAAATTTGCATTCTTGGTCCAACAAGGTCCAACAAGCAGGTCCAACCTCTTTGAGACAATGACATCCTTTTTTTTCATTATAGGTACAAATATTTTATTATATGCTTTGCTTATATATATAATCACATCTTTTAAATCAGTTATTGTCCTTTAAAGAATGTATTTTGTATCACAACTGCTTTCATCGTTTTTGATTTAGCTTATTATAGGCCCTCTGCAAATGCTTCTCATGGCCTTAGATGAACTTGGACTACAATTGAAAAGTCATTTGTATTAGGAAAATATACATTGATTTAGAACCAGTACTCTTCATATTATTTGAAACTTTAACTGCAGGAAGTAAGCCTTGGGGGGGGAGAGGATATCTTCACCACTTGACACTTATTCAAAATTACGAAGCATATTCGAAATGTTTTATTCTATAATTATTATACAAAGTTTAAAATTGATGATCAGACAAACAGATTGGTAATAATATTTGTCAGCTTGTATTTTATAAATACTATTGCGATACTTCTCATTTCCAAACTTCAATGAATACATAGCACAGCTTCCTGATAACTAAAATTACCTGCTTCTAGGGTGATAAGTATTGATTTCGAATTTCGATTCATGTCCACGATAATAATGGGTATTGCTGCTTATTTAATTGATCTGCTTCTGAGTTGCTCTCCAGAAGTAGGTCTGCTTTGGAGTTTCGATAAATAAGTACAGTCTTCCAGCTTGATGGATTGTTTATTGATGTCTCACTTTGAAGCAACATGGCGGCGTTGGTAAGGGATATAATAATTTTGAACCTCAGTCAAAAAAGTGACGACACTTGCACTGTGATATACCACTTCTCAAACTTCCTCTCTAATTTAAGTATTTTGAGCCTCAAGGATTTTGATAAATATTAACACTTCTGTAAGGCTGGTTTTTAATAATACACCAAAACTCGAGGCTACAACACAACAGCAACAACGCCTATTACGCAACTGTGACCACTATAAGAATGCAACTGTGACCCTCAGACTCGAGATTGTTAGCTTGACAATTTAGAGGCAACTCTAGAGAACTCTTGAGTCCTTTTAATCTGACCTTCCTATGTACTTTCACACTTCACATATAAGTCTCGGAGGAGGATGAACACAGAAAAAATATGTTTTGTAACTGAGATATTGCAAGTTACAATATCTTCCTATCAAATAATTTTATACAAAAATGAAAACTATTACTTGTTTGTTGTACTGGAAGTACCAGTTGTCTGCTTCTGCCTGATACAAAGTTCATCTAACCGCAATCAATACGTCTTGCAATTCAGAGCCACAGACAGATGACGAGATTGTATCTAATTAAAGTTATACAGTTAGACGACAAGATTGGTGACGACCCACTCTCCAAAACAAGCCACGTTAAACTGAGAACTTTGAACATCAGTAGTTTAACGACACAATCCCTAATATGACAGATAAATATTTTAACGCGTGATTTAGTGAGTGAGATTTTACTACCTTCACACACGAGGGCTATTTATAGTTTTGAGCCTCGGTCAAGTGACGAGGACGACACCTGAGCCAGCATCATCCTCTCCTAACTACCACACCAAACCAATGGGAGGACATTGAGTCTCGACAAATATTTAATGCCATCATTTCAAATAACTGCTTGTTAAATCATTTAGAAAAGAATATTTGAAGTAGTATTTAATGTTGAAATAGAAAAACGTTTTTTATGTGTCATCATCATCATTTCATCATAGAGATCTATTCTGGCAGCTTTATGTGCAACTAATTTGATAAATATCAGGCCTAAGCCTTCATTAACATAAACCTCAAATCTACACACTGAAATATTAATTTCAAAACATGGGATACATACACTTTAAAATGTTATCATTTAACTTCTGTTTTAAATAGCTTAGTGAAATAAGTGCTTCTCCGGCATTCATCTCGCGAACAAACATTTCTATTTCGTTTCTTGAAAATCCAAGAACTTCGTTTCGGTTCCATTTCCTTTTTTCAGAATTTTGAAACTAATATAAGTAGTTCTTTTTTTTTAAAAGATAGAGAATTAATGTTAGTTTAAGATATTCCACGCTTTTAACTAATAGTATGTTAGACCAGATTCAACATTAATACCGAAGTTTATTGTCCTAGCGTTTGAAATGTGTAAATTTTTGTTGCAACAGTCGAATAGGCAAACACACACAAAACTACTTGTTTCAAAATCGATAATGGTATTCTACAAAAAACTCTTTCTGATTCCAAACGGTAAAAAGAGAATTAGCTTTTTACTTAAGCTTAAGTGTTTCAAATATTTTGAAAAATGTTAAGTTGTTTTAAGCCTATTTTTCAGGATAAATGTTCTAAGACTTTAAGCTACTTATGCGTATGAAAGCATTAAATGCATGTGTATGCAATGTTTCAAAATCCTTTTTGGATATGAGTGGTGTTTAATTGTTGGAACGTTTCTGGTAAGGAAGTCAATTAAAATTTAAAAACCCTGTTTAAACTAATTACAGGTACTGTATACGCTTGTTTACTTAAGCTTTTAAAGATTCGGAATTGTAAATCCTTTTAA
Source organism: Trichonephila clavata (assembly GCA_019973975.1). Taxonomy (NCBI): domain Eukaryota; kingdom Metazoa; phylum Arthropoda; class Arachnida; order Araneae; family Nephilidae; genus Trichonephila; species Trichonephila clavata. The sequence goes on along the minus strand of BMAO01007625.1, from coordinate 664 downwards.
GAAATGTGCAATGTTAAAAATTCATTCAAATTACATTTTTAAGTATTTGTTATATTTATTCTAGAAAACAACTGGACAAGTTAAATTAGGACTTCAAAATAGAATCTTAAGATTCAGCAAAGAAAAAAAATCCCAAAATTGCTGATATATATATATTTAATGTTATTTTTTTTATATTCTTGAAAGTTTAACTCTTTAATGTAACTCCAGCTTTCCTCTTCCCTTTCTTTCCTTTGAAGTGATTTAACAGTTACTTAATTTTATTTTTTTGTGAAACGAAAAAAAAGCAGATTTAAACCTATAAGAATGAGCTATCCATGGGTCTACTCTCACAAATAAACTGGCATTTTCAGATAGAACAACTCCCCTCCGCAAACAAAAGTCACTATATAAATAAATAAAAGTAGTCAGTCGATAGAGGATTGTTTTGTGGATAATATAACCCGCTAATAGTTCCTTGAATTGTAGTCACTTATTCCAGAATCCGGAATTATAGTTGCTTATTCATCCAAAGATATTGGAAGATTTGTCATCGGCTTATTCAGAGGTTCCATCTCATTTCAGATAATTACTAGTTATCTCTTATTATTTATTATTTGTTCTACATATCGAGTACTTAGTTCTAGTTCTTAAAGTATTAAAAGTGAATTATTGTAAATATCTA
>BMAO01007624.1:0-16740 GCA_019973975.1 Trichonephila clavata | reverse complement strand
AAATGAGAAGCTCTCATGCATTTGACATAAAAGAGGTTTCTTTATGATAAGCAACTAACATTTATTTTTACAATATAATTCTAAAACTAATCTACTTTTTACAAAAACCGCTACATAACGCATTCCGCTCGCCTAGCTTCGTTACACATCTGTTCAGTTTCTTGTCAACAACTCCAGTCCCTCTCTGTTTACAAGCTCGCTTCGCATAGCGGGCGCTAGAGGGCGCAACATTCTCCCCACTTGAGTTTTAGAACTTCTAGGAGAAAACTCAACAAAAAAAACTAAACAAACTGAAAATATACTAAAAAATATCATAAGCATACAATTATCTATAATGTACAAAAAGACATTAGGAAAATACAACAGAATTCAAATTCTCAAACTAAAACATAGAGTAAATATTCCATGAGTAAAAAAATACATGTAAATATCAGCAATAAAAATTACTTCAATATAAATTCACAAAATTATAATACTAAAATTGTTCAAAAGGATATTTCTATTTCAAGTCCAAGTTAATGTCCATGGCTTTCGTACTTTCGGTGACTTCTAAAGGATACAGTCTTTGGGACAGGTCTGAGTAAAGTTCCTTTGCCTGTTTTTAATTTCACTAGCCTTGTACGTCCATCTCTTCCAGGAAAGAGTTCGATGACTCTTGCTAAGGGCCAGTAAAGTCTCTTTTTATCCTCCCTGCCAATTAATACGAATGCCTCCAACTTTGATTTGATCAAGTCTTTTAGGGATGGATGACCGCAAAAATCCCAAATATTTGGTTCGAAATCTTTCTTTTAGTATTTGTCTTAGTCTCTGAACATATCTGTATCTCTTATTGATATTGGTTCTTATCAATTTTGTCCAGATCGGGCACATCATTGTTGGGAGATCTTGAAGAAAAGAGGATGGCGTTAAAAAGCTTTTAAGTCGGGCTCTTCTGACAGGTATGTCAAGGGTCTATTGTTCATAACTGATTCACACTTACAGACAAGAGTGAACAGTTCTTCATATGTCAGAGTTGAACGTCCTAAGTTTTTCCTGAGAAGGTCTTTTAATATTCCAATTAGCCTTTCCCCAGAATCCTCCCCACCATGGGCAGATGGAGGGTTGAACTTCCATTTTATTTGGTTAACCTCAAATTCGCGTTGAATTTTTGTCCAATCAAGTCGCTTCAATGCTGTACTTAAGCCTGTAAAATTAGTTCCGTTGTCTGAGTATAGAATGGATATTCTACCCTCTTCTTGAGATAAATCTTTGTAATGCTTGAATAAAAGCATTTGTACTGAGAGAAGGTATTAACTCTAGGTGGACAGCTCTGTAAACAGCACAGGAAAAGAGGACAATCCAAACCTTCTCATTTGACTTGGTTATTAAGGGTCCGGCCAAATCCACACCGAACACTTCAAATACTGCTGACAGTCTGGTTCGATCTCGAGCAGAGGTGGAAATGGAACCTCAAGGTTCTTCGTTTTTGTCTTTTACAGATGATACAGTCTCTAATAACGGAGCGAACAGTTCTCCGACCTTTGATGATCCAAAATCTCTCTCGCTAAAATTGTTAGAAGAATGGAAGTTCCTGCATGCTTGTGAGAACTAAGTGTTCTTCCTCAATAATGGTTTGATCACTAAATGTTTAGGTGGAAGGATCAATGGAGCAATGAATTCAGGCAATTCATCTTCGTTGGCAATTCTGGACTTTAATCGGAGTATACCATCATTATCAGTAAAAACTTGAAAGTTTTTCAAAGATTTTCTTCCTTCTTCATTAAAACACTCCTTTTGTGCTGAACGCAGTAGTGTTTTCTGAGCTTCCATTATTTCTTATGTTAAATTTGCAGCTTCCTTAAATTCTTAGCTTTCGGCTGAAAGCGTAATATCCATACTAAGATTCTAACTATTTTTGAAAATTTCGAAATTCTTGTTGCTAATAGAGTTACAGTGGATTTAAATTCTATATTGCTAGCTGAGACGACAATTTTTCGCTTCTCTTTTTCAACTTCTTCTTCATTGACACTAACAAATGACTTAGGCCAGTCTTCTTTAGATTTCTTCAGCCAAGTAGGTCCTAGCCACCACTCAGATTTCAAAAGCTATCTGGGTCCGCATCCTCTAGAGAGAATGTCAGCAGGATTTTGATTTCCTGGAACATGGAACCAGTTTTCAGGGGAGTCAGCCTTTTTATTTCAACAATTCGATTGTTCACAAACACTGACCACTGTTCTTGTCTCTTAATCCAGGTCAACACTGTTGATGAGTCAGTCCAAAAATAAGAATTAATATTCTCAATTTCTGGTTTCAGAGCCTGACTCACGGAATCAAATAATCTCGCTCCAATAGTAGCTCCCATCAATTCAAGGTGCGGGATCGTTATTTTCTTCATCGGAGTTATTCTTGACTTAGCTTGGAGTAACTGGACATTGACTGCACCTTTAGAAGATTCGCATCTCGTAAATATACAAGCCGAATAAGCAGTCTGACTTGCATCAACAAATATATGGAGACTTAGGTTCGATTCTGTAGTTATTCCTAACCATCTTGAGATCTTAACATCACTTAAATAGCGTAAACCTTTCAACCATGAAAGAAATTTCCTTTTTATGTTTTCATTAACTTCTGAATCCCAGTGGTCATTGTTCTTCCAAGTTTCTTGAAGTAAAAGTTTTGGTCTTATTAAAGCTGGAGAAATAAATCCAATTGGATCGAAAATTCGGCTTGTGAGGGACAAAATTTTCCTTTTTGTTAATGTCCCGGGTTTTTCCAATTTCAGGGATTCCGAATCCATTTTTAAAGTATCCGAGTCTTTATTCCATATCAAGCCTAAAACATTTGTACTAGAACTTGAACGGGGGCAAACATGAAGTTTGTTGCTTTCCCAACCTCTTAAGTCAAATTGACCTTCTTTCATAATTTCTGTGGCTGCCTTCATAAATTTTTCTAATTCTGACAGATTCTTCACGCTCATGACTCAATTGTCTACATAAAAACTGCTTCGTAAATCTTCTAGCAGTTTTTCAGAATATTGTAACTTGTAAGTATCTCTTGACAAATGATGATGAATGACAGCCATCAATAAAAATGGGCTGCTGGTCAGGCCAAAAACTACTCGCTGGTGTCTATAGGTTCTGACATTATTTTTTTCATCATTCAGAAAAAATCGCAAGAAATTCCGATCGTTTTCATTGAGGGAGATTTGTAGGAATGCTCTTCTAATATCCGAAATCACACCGACTTCATACAGTCGAAATCTGACTAAAATGGAGGGAATTGTCTCTATAAAGTTCATTCCAGTCTCTAAACAATCATTCAAGGATGGGTAGTTAGGGATTTTGGCCGAGGCATCGAAGACGGGCCTAATTTTCAAAGAAGACATAACCGAGGTTTCTTTAATAACTGGACGACGAGGAAGGTAATGAGACTCTTGCAACGACAATTCGTCGCAAGAAACTTCTTCAATCACTCCTTCTTCTATCCATTCTCCAAAAACTTGCTGGTACTTTTCTCTATATCCCGTTTTGTCTAATTTCTTATAAGTAGAATCTAACCTCTTGTAAGCTAACTCATAGTTATTGGGTAAAAGGGCATGATCTTTTTTCCAGGGTAAATTTACTTCGTACCTTCCATCTGAATTTTGCTGAACAGTATCTCGAAAGTGAATCATTACGGCCTTTCGCAAATCATCTTTGGTATTTTGTTCAACAGGATCTCTAATACCGAGCAGCTCTAAGTCCCACAAGAATGAAACTGGTAATTCCTGAGACAGCATACTAACGACAGTCATATTCACATTTTGATCTTGTAACTGAGGAACTTTTCCCATTAATGTCCAACCTAATTTAGTCCCCATGGCGACAAATCCAGACATCAATTCTTCTCGTTTTCCCGTAAATAGTTTACCAACAACGTCGGCTCCTAAAAGTATTTCAATGGGTCCTGAATCATTTTGAAAGTCAGTTATAAATATTTTCTTTCGTTTCAATTCCCTCATCCAAGGTCCATACCTAACGCTAGCTATGTCGTTGCAAATTATATCTTGATCTAAAGCATCTAAACTACAGCTATATCTCCCGTCAAGGCTATAAAGATAAATTTTATAACAATTATGCCTTTGTGTTTCAGATTTCCTACCCCCAAATAATGCGTGTGAAAATTCTTCTTCTCTTTGAATTTCAAAACCTAACTCCTCTGCGGTAGATTTTTTAATGTAAGATCTTTTGGAACCCGTATCTAAAATAACTCTAGCCTTACGTCGTGTCTTTTTTCCTTTAATATTAACTACAAGAGTTTGCAAAAAAACTTCATGTGTTGCACTTGTGTGTGAATACAAAGTGTCTATAATCCTTTTATCAATATCATTAATACTTTGTTTTGGTATTTGATCCAATTTATTAACTTCTAAGTTAGGACACATTAATTTTAAATGTCTTTCAGAGCAGAGATTACATTTAATACTAGATGAAGAGAGTTTTGATAAATGAACTTTCGTTAAACAAATACGGCATAAACCTTTCCTTTTAATCACTGACAATTTTTCATCTAAAGGAATAAAATATGCTTTTTTACACGATCGAGTTTCATGATTTTTAAAACAAAACATCTTACACTATTAAAATTCGAAGGTAAACAAACGTATCTATCTCTATCTATCTATCTATCTATCTATGTATGTGCATCTATCTTCTCACGAACCGTACGACGCAGAAAGTCGCGAAAGGTACCAAAAGATCGGGAATTTTCCGGGGAAACCGTATTGCCCATTTATATTCCGATATTGTAATTAGTTAAAAAGATATTATTTAAAAACCTTAAAACGCCTAATTGTTTTACTCCTGCCGGTTGTTTACTTGGCGGAACTTCCCTTCCGTTTCGGCCGAGCGGTAATCTTACGTTTTCCACCATATTAAAATTGTCATCTAATTTTCGGTGTCAAAATTAGACAAAAAATAATTACAGAATCTGAAAGATCATTTATTTCGCCACGACACGGTATAATTTTTTTTGTAAAATAACGATATTTTCTATTTTTTTCGAATGTTTTAAAATAGTGTTAAAACTGATGCGTTTTAATGAAAATTATTTCTAAATCGTTGGGTATGAATTACTTTACGTGTTATTAAATCGATATTCTACACTAATTAACTTCAAGCCTTTCTCTTTTAGATCCATTCATTTAAAAAATAAAATTCCCAAAACTTTTTTTTTAAAGAATTTTTAAAAAGTAGTCTTAATTTTTACTTCACATTGAATAACTTCGTCATTTATGAAGATAATCTCACAAAATCTTTTTTCCGTGTGTACAGTAATATTATGCGTAACATATACGAAGATTGAAAAAATTGCTTCAAAAGTACGGATTTTAAAAAAAGAAATTGTGATTTTCGTAAACTTATGTTTTTCTGAGAAATAAATTAAAAAGTAGTAATTTGTACATTTTTATTTCAAAGTACGTTATTTTTGCAAATAGTTGGTGATGTTTGAGAGCATTAACGTAAAAATTATGCCCTTAAAATGAAGGTAATGATTTTTAAAATACGCGATTTTACATTTAGCCAAACATTGGCGTCGAAAATTAGCTTTGCGCCAAAGACTTCAGACCTGTTTCGCCTTCGACCGCTCTAACTCAAGGGTTACACTAAAAAAATTCTGCCTTAAACAGGAGGAAATCAGTAACTTTGGCGAGTAAAAAAAAAAAATGCGAGTGAAAGATGTATTTTATCAACTATATATATGTCAGATTAAGATGATAAAATGCATTCAATGCATTTCTGAGATTCATTTAAAATATTTATCAGTATCGAAATTTTTGTTCTCTTTCATAAAACTTATAGTTTACTTTAAAATAATGCCTAATGTATATTTCTTTTTTTGACATATAATTTCATAATAAAATCGAAGAATTTGCCCATTTCGAAATTTTTTTTTTGGAAATAGTCAGTTAAATAGGTATAAATTCCTTAGAAAAAAAAAGCTATGTTTGTATTATATATTCTTTATTATTAATTGCTTTTTTTTTAAAATATCAAAAATCAATAAATTTTTTGCAATACATTTAAATGTAATCTTCAATCGAAATCTTTCAATCGTTATGTGAATATCCTATGGATCCCCTCAATTAAAAATTAAATTCAATTTGAACCGACCATTCATTATTATTGCCTATTTTCTTTTCTGCTACTAATCTGCGTGGCGTGGTTGTCTAACGCGCCGCTTTCGCAAAGTATCTTAATTCTTTCTTATGTCTGGGTTCGAATCTGGCGAATTTCATTTTGTTCGTTTCTGCTTATTTTTCCCACGTAAATTAATTTTACTGATAAATACTTATTTTAACATGATCCTCTGTTATTTTAATGTACTTTTCATTTTTTTTTTTTTTTTTTTTTTTTTTTTTTTTTGCCTTAAAAAAGGTTTTTTTCTGATTTTTAATCATTCAAAGTATAATTTCTATCTTTTTCAACAATTCCTAATAAGAAGCTTTCATTTCTGTTTATTTTTCCCACGTAAATTTTCAGTGCTGCCATTATTTAAGCAAACGGAATGTCACAATTAATTGCTAAATGAATATTTTTAATCAATTTTAATGTAAAAATATTAATAAGTTATAGTTTTGTATTTTATAAATATCAATGAATTTAAAAGAAAATGATTTTTAAAAAGTTTATTGATATTTAGAAACAGTGATTAAAAAAGTAAAATGCCGAAAACTATGTCACAATTAATTGCTAAATGAGCATTTTTAATCAAATTTATTATTTTTTTACTAAAGCAATATTGTTTTCGACATGTCATGAATAGAAACTTGAAGATAAATCTTATATTTGAGGGGAGAGTCAGGGGGAAAATAGTTCTACACTCAAATAAGCCACTGTAACACAATGCAGTAGAAAGAGAACTGAAACATGTTTGACATTAGTAAGATCTGGAAGATATTTTTTTTTTTCGAAAAAGGGAATTGTAGTGACGTTTATATAAAAGAATCACACACATACCAGGAACTTTGATAAAGGAAGGTGAATTTCCATGGCAGTATGTTATGCATTCGAGACAAATTTTAATAAAACACTCAAAATACTTAAAACAATCATTTAATAATTTCTTCTTTTATAAAGATAATTGCATGAAACATTTTTCCCGTGTGTCGAATATTTCAAAAAATCCTCACAATTTTACTTCAATATTTAAAATAGTAGTGAAATTTGAAAAATTTCTACTTTTCTGTCTTTTTTCAACATACAACTATCTTTAAAAAGGCTACATTTTCGTTTCCGGGGACTAAAAAATTGCAACGAAAGAACTGAAAACTGAGTGAGTGATTTTTGATTCGCACTGTTCGCCTATTCGAGGGTTATTGGTGATGGACCTCGAAATTTTCAACCATGGTCAAGTGACGAGGACGACACCTGCGCTTTCACCCATCTCTAATAATTAGAACACCACACCAACGCAAGAACAAATTTCGAAAAAGGGAGTCTTAATGACATACTTAAAGAAATCACTCACATCGCGCACATAAGAGCTATCGGCCTGAGGGAAACACGAAATTTCCATGGGGATGAAGTTATTCACTCGGTAAAAGCCCGTGCAACGCCGGGCTAAGCGGAGAGGAAAGAAACAAAGAAATCAAAGTAATTTCGGAAAATAATATTGGAAGTGCTGAATTTGTGAAGTTGAGTGAATATTAACGTCCCACTGTTCAGCAACACGAGGCCTTTTGGGGACGGTCCGCGTAATTTTGAACCATGGTCAAGTGACGCGGACGACACCTGAGCTGGCACCCCCTCTCATAACTACCACACCACACCAACGGGAGGACGTTTGAGCTCTCGACATATTTTACGTGCATCCCACCCCTACACGGCGGGTCTTCAGTGGTACTAGGATCGAGAATTTGCGAAGAGAAGGGAAAATGTTAAGCAACAAAACCATGACACGCACTCACATCGTACGCTTCAAACCCACACCAAAGTGTTGGCGTTAGAATAAAAGGAGGAAATTAACATGGGAATTAAGTTATACCTTTGGTATAAGCCCGTGCAACCCCGGGCTTAGAGGAGAGGAAAAAACATAGAAGCCAAAGTTACTTCGAAAAAGAATATTGGTCATGCTGATTTTGTGAAGAGAACGGTAAATTTTTCTAAAAGTAGAGAAAGCCCGTGCAACGCCGGGCCATGAAAGCTAGTCTACACTATTAAAATTCGAAGGTAAACAAACGTATGTATGTATCTATCTATCTATCTATGTGCGTCTATCTTCTCACGAACAGCACCACGCAGAAAGTCGCGGAAGGTACCAAAAGATCGGGAATTTTCCGTGGAAGCCGTATTGCCTATTTATATTCCGATATTGTAATTAGTTAAAAAGATATTAATTAAAAACCTTAAAACGCCGAATTGTTTTACTCCTGCCGGTTGTTTACTTGGCGGAACTTCCCTTCCGTTTCGGCCGAGCGGTAATCTTACGTTTTCCACCATATTAAAATTGTCATCCGATTTTCGCTGTCGAAATTAGACAAAAAATAATTACAGAATCGGAAAGATCATTTATTTCGCCACGACACGGTGTAATTGTTTTTGTAAAATAACGATATTTTCTATTTTTTTCGAATTTTTTAAAATAGTGTTAAAACTGATGCGTTTTTATGAAAATTATTTCTAAATCGTTGGGTATGAAATACTTTTCGTGTTATTAAATCGATATTCTACACTAATTAACTTCAAGCCTTTCTCTTTTAGATCCATTCATTTAAAAAATAAAATTTCCAAAACTTTTTTTTTATAGAATTTTTAAAAAGTAGTCTTAATTTTTACTTCACATTGAATAACTTCGTCATTTATGAAGGTAATCTCACAAAACCTTTTTTCAGTGTGTACAGTAATATTATCCGTAACATATATGAAGATTGAAAAAATTGCTTCAAAATTACGGATCCCCTCAATTAAAAATTAAATTCAATTTGAACCTCCCATTCATTAGTATTGCCTATTTTCCCTTCTGCTTCAGGGCTCCATAGCGTGGTTGTCTAGAGCGCGTCGGTTTCGCAAAACATCTTATTCCTTCTCTTCTCTGGGTTCGAATCTACCGAATTTGATTTTGTTCGTTTCTGCTTATTTTTCCCACGTAAATTAATTTTACTGATAAATACTTATTTTAACATGATCCTCTGTTATTTTAATGTACTTTTCATTTTTTTTTTTTTTTTTTTTTTGCCTTCAAAAAGGTTTTTTTCTGATTTTTAATCATTCAAAGTAATTTCAGAAAACTAGGTTTTCCCCCCAAAGTGGATTTTTAACACTTATATATGTTTAATTAAACATCCAAATGTTTCAAGAGCTATCTGTAGAATTTTTTTTATTAGTATTTATTGATAATGGATTTAAATTAATATATTTTTTTAAAATTAAAATGCATTCAATGCATTTCTGAGATTCATTTAAAATATTTATCAGTATCGAAATTTTTGTTCTCTTTCATAAAACTTATAGTTTACTTTAAAATAATGCGTAATTGCATGAAACTTTTTTCCCCCCGTGTCAAATATTTCATAAAATTCTCACAATTTTACTTCAATAATTAAAATAGTAGTGAAATTTTGTAATTTGAAAAATTTATACTTTCTGTTCTTTTTTCAGCATACAACTATTTTTAAAAATGCTACAGTTTCGTTTCCGGGAAAAAACTAAAAAAATTAAATGTTTTTATCAGATAGTATTATTTTCTTTTTGAATGATTTTTTTCAGTGAATGTGTACTTATAACTAGGTTTTTTACATAGTGTTTTTCTTAGCAGTTACATATGTTTAATCAAACATCCAAACGTTTCAAGAGCTATCTGTAGAATTTTTTTATTATTATTTATAGATAATGTGGATTTAAATTAATATATTTTTTGAAATCAAATGAATATTTCTATTATTTCCTTATTAAATTAATTATTTTTAATAAAAGGTATAACGCCTATTATTTTGGATAAAAATACGTTCTAGAGCCTGGAATAAATATTTGTCCTCAGTGCCAGCCTAGCGGTAGCTAGGCTTCTACTTCAGTTACACAGTATACCTAAATAATGTGAGAATGATAGGTTCGCCTAAGCTAAAACTAGCTTCGGCGGTCAGGAGGTGGTGGGGGAGGTGGAACATAGTTTCCGTAGAAACGCAAAACAACTTTTTCGTTTCGTTCTTCAATCCGAAAAGGGGGTTTTCGTTACGTTTAACAGCATGGGGGGGGGTGGAATTCTTAGAAATCAGGTAGTATCTTCGTTGCACTATGAGGCAAACGGTACATGAGGTGAGGCTGGTTCATGAAGTTAGATTGAGAGCTAATCGTTGGGTTGTCATGATTGCAGAATGGAAAGTTGCAGAATGGATTGCAGAATGGAAAGTTGAGGAAAGATTCGCTAGGTGTGGATGGGTTCAACACAAAGTTCTTCGTGGAGAACAGATCTTGGAATCTACCTGTTTATTATGAAGTCTTTGAATATCATTTAATTGTGTGTTACTGGCAGATCCCCAAATGGGGCATGTATACGTTAAGATGGGGCGAAGATAGATTTTGTAAATAAATATCCGGTTATTTAAAGAGAGTTTGGATTTCCTTCCAATCAGTACGTTCTAGAGAGACATTTTTAAGCTAACTGTAAGTAGCGATTGATTGATTAATGAAAACCTGAAAATTATTTTATTATTTTAGATTCCTAAAAATTATCTATTATTAAAAAATGATGACTTTTTTTTTACTCAAACATCAAAATAGTTTTCTTTTATTGTTTAAATTTATTATTTTTTTACTAAAGCAATATTGTTTTCGACATGTCATGAATAGAAACTTGAAGATAAATCTTATATCTGAGAGGAGAGTCAGGGGGAAAATAGATCTACACTCAAATAAGCCACTGTAACACAATGCAGTAGAAAGAGAACTGAAACATGTTTGACATTAGTAAGATCTGGAAGATATTTTTTTTTTCGAAAAAGGGAATTGTAGTGACGTTTATATAAAGAAATCACACACATACCAGGAACTTTGATAAAGGAAGGTGAATTTCCATGGCAGTATGTTATGCATTCGAAAGAAATTTTAATAAAACACTCAAAATACTTAAAACAATCATTTAATAATTTCTTCTTTTATAAAGATAATTGCATGAAACATTTTTCCCGTGTGTCGAATATTTCAAAAAATCCTCACAATTTTACTTCAATATTTAAAATAGTAGTGAAATTTGAAAAATTTCTACTTTTCTGTCTTTTTTCAACATACAACTATCTTTAAAAAGGCTATATTTTCGTTTCCGGGGACAAAAAATTGCAACGAAAGAACTGAAAACTGAGTGAGTGATTTTTTAATTCGCACTGTTTGCCTATTCCAGGGTTATTGGCGATGGACCTCGAAATTTTCAACCATGGTCAAGTGACGAGGACGACACCTGCGCTTTCACAAGTCTCTAATAATTAGAACACCACACCAACGCAAGAACAAATTTGAAAAAGGGAGTTTTAATGACATAGTTAAAGAAATCACTCACATCGCGCACATAAGAGCTATCGGCCTGAGGGAAACACGAAATTTCCATGGGGATGAAGTTATTCACTCGGTAAAAGTCCGTGCAACGCCGGGCTAAGCGGAGAGGAAAGAAACAAAGAAATCAAAGTAATTTCGAAAAATAATATTGGAAGTGTTGAATTTGTGAAGAGAAGGGAAAATGTTAAGCGACAAAGCCATGACACGCACTCACGGGTCATGCACTCACATCGTACGCGTCAAAACCACACAAAAGTGTTGGCGTCAGAAAAAAATGGAGGAAATTAACATGGGGGATTAAGTTATACCCTCGGTATAAGCCCGTGCAACGCCGGGCCATGAAAGCTAGTAACATATACGAAGATTGAAAAAATTGCTTCAAAATTACGGATCCCCTCAATTAAAAATTAAATTCAATTTGAACTGACCATTCATTATTATTGCCTATTTTCTGTTCTGTTACTAACCTGCATGGCGTGATTGGCTAACGCGCCGCTTTCGCGAAGTATCTTAATTCTTTCTTTATGTCTAGGTTCGAATCTAGCGAATTTCATTTTGTTCGTTTCTGCTTATTTTTCCCACGTAAAATAATTTTACTGATAAATACTTATTTTAACATGATCCTCTGTTATTTTAATGTACTTTTCATTTTTTTTTTTTTTTTTTTTTTTTTGCCTTAAAAAAGGTTTTTTTCTGATTTTTAATCATTCAAAGTAATTTCTATCTTTTTCAACAATTCCTAACAAGAAGCTTTCATTTCTGTTTATTTTTCCCACGTAATTTTTCAGTGCTGCCATTATTTAAGCAAACTGAATGTCACAATTAATTGCTAAATGAATAGTTTTAATCAATTTTAATGTAAAAATATTAATAAGTTATAGTTTTGTATTTTATAAATATCGATGAATTTAAAAGAAAATGATTTTTAAAAAGTTCATTGATATTTAGAAACAGTGATTAAAAAAGTAAAATGCCGAAAACTATATGTCACAATTAATTGCTAAATGAGCATTTTTAATCAATTTTATTAAAAATAATTAATAAGTTAGTTTTGTATAATATAATTTTTTCCGCAGATACGTGTTTAAATAATTTTAACACAGAGTGGAATGAAAAACTATAAAACAATATCCTCATCACTACTACATCCAAATTGGAAGACACTCTCTCTTCCACCAGATTCCAAAACCGAGCCGCCAAAGATCATCGCCTCGAAGCCCCGCCTACCGGCCTGATCGCCACTCATCCAATTGCTAAGCTCCATACTATCCAGCATAAAAATGCAACTTAACCAAGAGCTATACAGAACTTTTCCTAGCCAGATAAGGGTCTGAGGGTTCCCAGAAACCCATGAACCCGAAATTATATCCGTATTTTTTTTTCCCTTGAAAAAGGTTTTTTTCTGATTTTTAATTTTTTTCCCCCGGAAATAGTCAGTTAAATAGACATAAATTCCTTAGGCAAAAAAAAACCTATGTTCATATTATATATTCTTTATTATTAATTTTTTTTAAATATCAAAAATCAATAAAATTTTTTACAATACATTTAAATGTAATCGTGAATCGAAATTTTTCAATCGTTATGTGAATATCGTTATGTGACAATCGTGAATCTGGCTGCTCTGGCTTACCGCCATTTCTAAAATATTTTTGACTTTTTATGGTCAAAGAAAAAAAAAGCTAAAAAATTTTTTTGCATTTCTTGGACAAAGAAAAAAAGATAAGTACTCTCTTTTTAAGTTTTAATTAATATTTTTACTTTGTTTGATTGTTTCTGTTTTAGTTTAGTTGTCGATTTTCAAAGGAATTACTCAAACCTAACGTATTTATTTGTAGAGTATAGTGCAAAACTTTAAATTCATTTTGTATGTGTCTTTTTTAAAAGTTAAGCTGTTAAGTTTTAATTAATATTTTTACTTTGTTTGATTGTTTCTATTTTAATTTTGTTGTAGATTTTCAAAGTAATTCTTCAAACGTAACGTATTTATTTGCATAATATTAGATCAGTGATAAACTTTAAATTGTTTTTGTATATGTCTTTCTTAAAAGTAAAAATAGGTGCTTGAAACTTTATTTTGTAGTAATTTATTTAGCATGTTTTAATGTTGAAAATCATTGCATCGTATTAATTCAATTTGTAAATCAGGTCTAGCTCTAAAGTTTTATATAGTTTTTTCCCCCCGCTTTGTTTTGATTGTTTTTCATCTGCAATGCCTAAACGGAAAAGAAGCATTACAGGTGATGCTGCCGTAGAAGGCAGGCAATTAGAGAAGGCAAAAGAAGAGCCACTGAAACTGAAGGAGAAAGAAGTCAATTTCTTTTTTTAAAGTGTATGATGTGCTGGTACCCTTAAAAATTTAAAAATGTAGGCATTAATAATGCAAGATAAGTGTATACATAATCAACTATTAAAACAGTTTTTTATGTAAACACTTATTTTGCGTACTGTGGAGTGACACGTGGAACAGGTCCTCGCCCCTCACTCTGGAAACTGTGCTTTAAATATAATATTCAATGCACAGGCTAATGGTTCCACACAATTTTTTTTTTCGAATAGAAAGGTAGTTATAAATGTTACAAAATGTTATTTCTAAAATTATAAATCATTAATAGTTGTATGAAATTTTTTGATGTGTTGAACCCATATTTCCCATGTAATGTTTACAGTGTAATTATACTTCAAGCATTCTTTAAAGTTACGAAAGTTATTTTAACTTCAAAATATTTTTTCCTTCGTTTTATGAAACATAATGTAATTTTGTAATACTTTTTTTCATTTATGTATCACATATAAAAGTATTTCTTGCATGTGAAAAATATTTTACATGTATAAAATAATGAAAAAAAAACATAATTAACAAGTTTTTGAATTAAATACCTGCATATTATCTGAAAAACATAATAAACTGATAATCTTTACTTGTTTTCTTTAAAAAAAAAAGGGTTGACTGAAATTTAAAAAGATAAACTAATAGACACTTTTATCAATGTACATATGTGCGTTAGTATTTTTTGATTCTGAAAAATATGCACAATGTCTTAAAACTGCAATTGCAAAAGTCAATTTCTTTTTTAAGTGTATATGTGCTGGTCATATAAAGTATTTCTTGCATGTGAAAATATTTTAAATGTATAAAATAATGAAAAAAATATATTAACAAGTTTTTGATTAAATACCTGCATATTACCTTTGAAAACATAATAAAACTGATAATCTTTACTTTTTTTCTTTAAAAAAAAGGGTAGTCTGAAATTTAAAAAGTTAAAATAAATAGACACTTTTACCAATGTACATATGTGCGTTAGTATTTTTTGATTCTGAAATTTAAAAATGTAGCATTAATATGCAAGATAAGTGTATAGATAATTAACTATTAAAAACAGTTTTTATGTAAACACTTATTTTGTGTATGTGGAGTGAAATGTGAACAGGGTCCTCGCCCCTCACTCTGGAAACTGTGCTTTAAATTAATATTCAATGCACAGGCTAATGGTTCCACACATTTTTTTTTCGAATAGAAGGTAGTTATAAATGTTACAAAATGTTATTTCTAAAATTATAAATATTAATAGTTGTATGAATTTTTTGATGTGTTGAACACATATTTTCCATTTAATGTTTACAGTGTAATTATACTTCAAGCATTCTTTAAAGTTCGAAAGTTATTTTAACTTCAAAATATTTTTTCCTTCGTTTTATGAAACATAATGTTAATTTTGTAATACTTTTTTCATTTATGTATCACATATAAAAGTATTTCTTGCATGTGAAAAATATTTTACATGTATAAAATAATGAAAAAAATATAATTACAAGTTTTTGAATTAAATACCTGCATATTATCTTTGAAAACATAATAAAATGATAATCTTTACTTTTTTTCTTAAAAAAAAAAGGGTAGTCTGAATATTTAAAAAGATAAATTTTTGATTCTGAAAATATGCACAATTTCTTAAAACTGCAATTGCAAAAGTCAATTTCTTTTTTAAAATGTATGATGTACTGGTACCCTTGAAAATTTAAAATGTAGACATTAATAATGCAAGATAAGTGTACACATAATTAAACTATTAAAACAGTTCTTTATGTAAACACTTATTTTGTGTATTGTGGAGTGAAATGTGGAACAGGGTCCTCGCCCCTCACTCTGGAAACTGTGCTTTAAATATAATATTTAATGCACAGGCTAATGGTTCCACACAATTTTTTTTTCCAATACAAAGGTAGTTTTAAATGTTACAAAAATTAAATAAATGGATACTGTTATTATCAATTTCATTTATCATGTTTTTTTAACTGTTAGAAAAAATTTCATACCACTGAATTCATTACCAATAATTTTATGAATTCTTATAAAAAATATTTCTTGAATATGTGAAACATTTTATACACATTTGTAAAATAATGAGCAAAACATAGTTAGCCATATATTTTTAAAAAATATTATAAAACTGATTATCTTTATTTTTTTTAAAAATTTAGTTTCAAAAAAAAAAAGACACTTTATGAATTTCATTTGGTCATTTTGTACGTTTTTTTTATCAATGCACATATGTATGCACTCGGTAAAAGCCCGTGCAACGCCGAGCCATGAAAGCTAGTCTTACACTATTAAAATCCGAAGGTAACAAACGTATCTACGTATGTATGTATGTATGTGCGTCTATCTTCTCACGAACCGTACGACGCAGAAAGTCGCGGAAGGTACAAGATCGGAAATTTTCAGGGAAGCCGTATTGCCATTTATATTCCGATATTGTAATTAGTTGAAAAGATATTAATTAAAAACCTTAAAACCTAATTGTTTTACCCCTGCCGGTTGTTTACTTGGCGGAACTTCCGTTTCGTTTCAGGCGAGCGGTAATCTTACGTTTTGCACATTTTAAAATTGTCATCCAATTTTCGGTGTTGAAATCAGACAAAAAATAATTCAGAATCGGAAAGATCATTTATTTCGCCACGATACTTTACAATTTTTTTTAAAATATCGATATTTTTCTATTTTTTTTGAATTTTTTAAAATAGTGTTAAAACTGATGCGTTTTTATGAAAATTATTTCTAAATCGTTGCGTATGAATTTCTTTTCGTGTTATTAAATCGATATCCACACTAATTAACTTCAAGCCTTTCTCTTTAGATCCATTCATTTAAAATAAAATTCTTCAAACCTTTTTTTTAAAGATTTTTTAAATAGTATTCCCAATTTTTACTTCACATTGAATAACTTCGTCA